>OZ035998.1:20266226-20418726 GCA_964035015.1 Corallium rubrum | reverse complement strand
AATATTCACAAATTTGTGTTGAGAAACGAGAAATTTACACTGCTAATATTTAGAACGTACTATTTACACAATATTAAAAGTAGCCATGCAATGCATGCATGCGGTTACTGCCATAACATGTATTTGAATTTTCAACATGGAAATGTTAACAGCTACGATGCCGTGATCAACAGTTCGGAGTTAACAGCTAACAGAGCTAACAGCCAACGAAGTTAACAGCTTCTGAAGTCAGGGCATAAAGGGGAACCGAAATCACGAAAAATGTTTCAGGGGGCGCGGGGGCATACTTCCCCCTAAAATTTCTGAAATTTAGTTTTGGGGAAGATTTTACAAAATTCTAAAGGTTAAAGAACGTTATATATAAATACTCAAACGCGTATACGTCGCATCATGCATTTGATCATTTCATAGGTACATGTCTGTCGTTTTATATCTCGGGGGGAGGGGAAGCCGCGGCTCACCTGGCTTCCTTTGGTTACGTCCCTGTCTGAAGTTACACAACTTCCGGAGTTTGCAGCTAACAGAGTTAACAGCTAACAGAGTTAAGACCTTCTCAAGTTACACATACAACTTCCGGAGTTACACAACTTCTCGAGTTACATAACTTCCGGAGTTACACAGCTTCTGGAGTTACACAGTTTCCGGAGTTACAGAGCTTCCGGATTTACACAACTTCTCGAGTTACACAACTTCTAGAGTTACACAACTTCTGGAGTACACAGCTTCCGGAGTTACACAACTTCTGGAGTACACAGCTTCCGGAGTTACACAACTTCTCGAGTTACACGACATCTCGAGTTACACAACTTCCGGAGTTACACAACTTCTCGAGTTACACGACATCTCGAGTTACACAACTTCCGGAGTTACACAACTTCTCGAGTTACACAACTTCTGGAGTACACAGCTTCCGGAGTTACACAGCTTCCGCGGTTACACACACAACTTTCGGAGTTATACAACTTCCGGAATTACACAGCTTCCGGAATTACACAGCTTCTGGACTTACACAGCTTCTCGAGTTACACAACTTCTCGAGTTACACAACTTCTTGAGTTGCACAACATCTCGACACAGCTTTCGGAGTTACACAACTTCCTGAGTTACACAACTTCTCGAGTTACACAACTTCCGGAGTTACATAACTTCTCGAGTTGCACAACTTCTCGAGTTACACAACTTCCGGAGTTACACAACTTCTCGAGTTGCACAACTTCCGGAGTTACAGAACTTACGGAGTTACAGAACTTACGAAGTTAAACAACGTCTCGAGTTACACAACTTCTGGAATGACACAACTTCCGGAGTTACACAACTTCTCGAGTTAAACAACTTCCAGAGTTACACAGCTTTCGGAGTTACACAGCTTTTGGAGTTACACAGCTTCCGGAGTTACACAGCTTCCGGACTTACAGTATTGCATAGTATCTATTGTGCGTATGCGCGCAGTAGACACAAAAATTAATACTAGAAGGCGTAAACTAGCGTTTGCTAAGTTAAAAGCCACCTTATTGAAAAATGTGACTAAAGTAATCACGAAATTTCTTTTCTGTAACGAAAAACGTGTATGTCATTGACCGTGCCGAAAAAGATGGCGACTTGTACATTTAACCACAATTCTTTGCGTGCAGTAAATATTGTTTCTTGCAGAATTATTGGAAGATACGGTTTAAAAACGATCAACTTTGGTAGAAATGAAGTTCTTGCTTACTTAATCCAACTTAGCTGATAAACAATGGTTAGTTGTTATTCGAACTGATATGAGGTCGCAAAGCATTGTGGTTTAATGTACCGCCGCCATATTTTTCAGTACCGTCAATTGTGGTAAGACAATTGACAATGACGAAGTATTGTAGAAAAATAGCTGTCCATTGTTCCAAGGCAAAATGACACAATGGTCAGTCCAGGTCTTGTATAATGTTATTCTACTACAAAACCCAGTAAGCCATGGGAAACCAAAGAGCTTAAATTTTTTTTTAATTATTGCTTTATTTTTTCTAATTAATTGTTATTTTTAGGTCATCTGCAGGACAAATTCGTGTGGACAAAGTTAAAACTGCAGTTCACAACATTCTTGTGGTATTTATAGTCAGCATCATATGCCAGATTATATAATTAAATATTTAAAACAAAGGGCAGTCAGAGACTGCATATACCTGTACCTCCGCCAGCGGGTTATTATAGAGATGTTTAAAAAGAAAACGAGCCATCCCGCTAACCAGGCTAGCTCACGAGACCAACGCATGCATGTATAAATAAAATGCTTGATTGCACTCGTACCAAAATTATGCAAACATGTTTGTATAAAATAAGGATAATGAGTGTAATCAAGCAGTTCTTCAGCATGGAGAATCTTGCGGTCAGATTTTTATTAATTGCTAATCCAAATTTTGACTAAACTCAACCAAAATTTAATGGATTGGTCGTTGGTCTATGACCAACCCTTCTACAAACTTTCATGAAAATGGCTGCAATACTTTTTTGAGATATCCTGGCGACAGACAGACAGACAGACAGACAGACAAACAAACAAACAGACAGACAGACAGACAGACAGACAGACAGACGGACGGACGGACGGACGGACGGACGGACGGACGGACGGACGGACGGACGGACGGACGGACGGACGGACGGACGGACGGACGGACGGACGGACGGACGGACGGACGGACGGACAGACAGACAGACAGACAGACAAACAAACCAAGAAACGGACAGACAGACAGACAGACAGACAGACAGACAGACAGACAGACAGACAGACAGACGGACGGACGGACGGACGGACGGACGGACGGACGGACGGACGGACGGACGGACAGACAGACAGACAGACAGACAGACAGACAGACAGAAAGAAAGGGGTAAAAACATAACCTCCTGGCGGAGGTAACAAAACTGTATCTATATATCGTACAACATCGTACCAATATGTACTATTTACAATATGAATGGCCGAGTTGCATCGGATATATACAAAACACTCTGAGTCTGTGGTGTTAATTTAAGTAATATATGTTTGGATTTAGTTAAAAAAAAATCAATTTCACTGTTTGAGAGTTGAGGTAAGAGGTCTCTCACTCTATTACTATGCTGTATCAAATGATACAGAATACTAATAGGTTTATTAGTATTTTGTATCAAATGACACAAGCTAAGCACTAGTCGTTTGTATGACATTTACCTGCCTGTGTGCTCGGGCACAGGCGCACTACACATTTAATTGCACTGACTAAACATTAATTTCTTTTGGAATTTTTTCATGAATTATTATCATTAACAATTAAATAATATTTGAAATCTAATTAGATAGTTTATGACAGACGAAACATATAAATGCAAAGACGTCTTCATCAAGCTTTTATCTGAAAGCCACATTAACTGTATATGCAGTTTTGTTCACTGATTAATAATATTTCAATAAGTTTTCCTTATTCCTGATTGGCTACTAATATTAATATTAAATTTTAGTTCTTTCACTCTGGGTTATTTGAAAAAATAGGTACCCATGACTACCGCTGTTAAAACTTTTGAGTATAAATTTGTTTATGAAACACAGAAAAAGACATAGAATTAATTAAAAAGAAGCAAGGCATGAAAATGATTGTGTGAGAAGCAATGCAAAGACACAAAAACAAACACAAACTCAAACGCAAACACAAATACGAATTTGAAAGTTGTATCTACGTTTTATGAACTTATTTTAGTTAAAAAAAGAGGCCAAAATCGGTCAAAGAGTTAAGGCTAACCTCTTTACATTTTAACAGATTTTGACCATTTTTTCAATTTTCGAAATATGGCTAAAATATGAAGACTTAGCAAAAAATATTCCAGATTTTGGCCATTTTTTAACTATTGAAATAAACCTAAAATATCACAATTTAGCACAAATAAGCCCTTCTAGTTGCTATAAAAGCTCCAAAAAGGCTTTATTTGACTTTTGGCCCGTTTTCAAAAGTTCAAAAAATGGCTTTAGATTTTGACCGATTTTAGCAAATTATTCAACTTTTGAAATATGGCTAAAATAGCTACAGCAGCTAAAAAGACCTTATTTCACCTCTTTTCAGCATATTTCAAAAGTTGAATAAATGACCAAAAACTGTCAAAAAGGAAAGGCTAACCCCTTTACATTTTGAGCGTTTTCGGCCATTTCATAATTTTTCGAAATATGGCTAAAATATGAAGACTTAGCAAAAAATATCCCTTCTCTTCGCCATAGAAGTTCTAAAAATATTTTATCTAACTTTTGGCCCGTTTTCAAAAGTTCAAGAAATGGCACAAATCAGTCAAAAATTAAAGGCTAACCACTTTACATTTTGACCGATTTTGGCAAATTTTCAACTTTTGAAATATGGCTAAAATATGAAGATTTAGCACCAATAAACCCTTCTCGTTGCTACAGCAGCTCTAAAAAGACCTTATTTGACATCTTTCTAGCATATTTCAAAAGTTGAAAAAATGACCAAAATCATTCACACAGTTAAGGCTAACCTATTTACATTTTAACAGATTTTGGCCATTTTTTACAATTTTCGAAATATCGATAAAATATGAAGACTTAGCAAAAAAATATCCCTTCTGGTCGCTATATACGCTATAAGAAAGTTTTATTAGACTTTTGGCCCGTTTTCAAAAGTTCAAAAAATGTCCCAAATCAGTCAAAAAGTTAAGGCTAACCCCTTTAAATTTTGACAGATTTTGGCATTTATAAACTTCTGAAATCAACCTAAAATACAACAATTTAGGTGCAGAAACGCTAAAAAGACCTAACATATAAACATTTAGAACAAATAAGCCCTTCTAGTGGCTATGAGAGCTCTAAAAAGGCTTTATTTGACTTTTGGCCTATTATCAAAAGTTCAAAAAATGGCCCAAATCAGTCAAAAAGTAAAGGCTAACCCCTTTACATTTTGACAGATTTTGGCCATTTATAAACTTTTGAAATATTGGGAAAATATGAAGATTTAGCGCAAATAAATCTTTCGCGTTTCTATAAAAATATTTCGAAAGTTAAAAAAAAGACCAAAGTCTGTCAAAAAGTAAAGGCTAACCCCTCCCTTTAAGTTTTGGCCGATTTTGGCTATTTTTTCAACTTATGAAGTACAGCTAAAATATGAAGATTTGGCACAAATAAGCCCTTCTCGTTCCTACAGATACACCAAAAAGACCATAATTGGCTTTTTTGACCATATTTCAAAAGTTGAAAAAATGGCCAAAATCGCTCAAAAAGTAAAGGCTAACCCCTTTATATTTTAACAGATTTTGGCCATTTTTTAAACTTTTGAAATAAACCTAAAATATAAAAATTTAGGGAAAATTAATAAGCCCTTCTAGTTGCTAAAAAAGCTCTAAAAAAGCTTTATTTGTCTTTTGGCCCGTTTTCAAAAGTTCACAAAATGGCGCAAATCATTGAAAAATTAAAGGCTAACCCCTTTACATTTTGACCGATTTTTGCCATTTTTTCAACTTTTGAAATATGGCTAAAATACGAAGACTTAACACAAATAAAGCCTTCTCGTTACCATAGAAGTCGCAAAATAGCTTTATTTGAATTAAATATTTTTTTTACCGGTTTCAAAAGTTACGGCTAACCCCTTTATATTTTGACAGATTTTGGCCATTTTTTAAACTTTTTAAATAAACCTAAAATATAACAATTTAGCACAAGTAAGCCCTTCTAGTTGCTCTAAAAGCTCTAAAAAGGCATTATTTGAATTTTGGCTCGTTTTCAAAAGTTCAAAAAATGGCACAAATCAGTCAAAAATTAAAGGCTAGATTTTGACCGATTTTGGTCATTTTTTCAACTTTAGAAATATGGCAAAAATATGAAGATTTAGCGCAAATAAATCTTTCGCGTTTCTACAGAAGCTCTAAAAAGACGTTATTTCTCCTTTGTCGACCATATTTGGAAAGTTGAAAAAAAGACCAAAATCTGTCAAAAAGTAAAGGCTAACCCCTTTACATTTTGACCGATTTTTGCCATTTTTTCAACTTTTGAAATATGGCTAAAATACGAAGACTTAACACAAATAAAGCCTTCTCGTTACCATAGAAGTCGCAAAATAGCCTTATTTGAATTAAATTATTATTTTTTACCGGTTTCAAAAGTTTTAAACTTTTTAAATAAACCTAAAATATAACAATTTAGCACAAATAAGCCCTTCTAGTTGCTATAAAAGCTGTTAAAAGGCTTTACTTGAATTTTACCTCGCTTTCAAAAGTTCAAAAAATGGCGCAAATCATTCAAAAAGTAAAGGCTAACAGTAGATAACCCCCCCTCCCCCCAACCCAACTCCACCCCCATATACCAACGGAAGTAATTAATATTCAGGATGGTGACTAACCATGGTGACTAACCATGGTGACGAAAGGAGTAACAGGATAATAGCACATGATTGGGCAAGACTTAGGATATATATATAGTTATAGTAGACATGAGACTATTATATTGGAATATGAAACCTATGCGAGTATATAGTTTATACGCGTTTTATCTCTTGTCGACCTCTGTTTTAGTGCTTTTCGTAGGTTTCTGTCTGTCGTCGAATAACTTAAATTGCACCAACGTAAGTTTGGTTTCTTGTTAGTCTATTTTACTTGTAATATATGTATCGCATGTAGTCGCTTATATTGTGAAGCGCTGTTAGGTAAAAAAATCCGTTGTATTTGGAACTGGTTTCTATAGCGACAGAAAATTGTATTTGGAAATGATTTCTAAATACAGCGTACTGTATTTAGAAATGTTTTCTAAATACAGTTTACTTTTTTTGGAAAACATTTCTAAATACAGTATTGAAATTTTAAATTAACATATGTATTCTCGCACTTGAATTAATTGGTCTCTGGTTTAGACTGGGTTTCTAGGTAAGTGCATGTGACGTAAATCAAGCAACCGGATTGGCCGAAATGCTATGAATATCTAATGATGTGTGAGAATATTACTTCAAAATAAGTCAGTGTGCTAAGGGTGAATACGTACAGAGAGACCTAACTAAAGCTGAGCTTTACTTTAAGTACATGTTGTTTGTTACAGGAATATTGCCGTTGAAAATACTATTTATTTAATACTAAATCTTCGGTTTGCCCAAAGATAATAATATTATGATTCTGTAAACGATAATGATTTAGTATAAAGTAATAAATGGTATATTCGACGGCGATGAACAACGACACAGTAAGGCAGTGAGGCCTAAAGAGTCAGCCTTCATGCTCAAACGCCGCGGGAAGAATTTAACTGAAACTCGTATCAAATTATGGTATTACTAAAAATACTTCCAGCGTTCGTCACGCGTTCGCGATGGGGTAAACACAAATTATTTTCAATAAATATTATTCAAAACTATATGTGTAATGTTTTTATATCTGCACACCAGATATATTGCTATCGTGTTGTGTTGTGTTGTGTTGTGTTGTGTTGTGTTGTGTTGTGTTGTGTTGTGTTGTGTTGTGTTGTGTTGTGTTGTGTTGTGTTGTGTTGTGTTGTGTTGTGTTGTGGTGTGGTGTGGTGTGGTGTGGTGTGGTGTGTATGTATGTATGTATGTATGTGTGTATGTATGTATGTGGGTTAGCTTTTTTGGGTAACCACTGACCGGTAGTGTGTGCTGTGGTGTAACTCTAACCAATGCGCGACAATTACATCAGGGCCAATCAAAGCTCAGAATTTTTTGGTGTCACCTACGAGCTGTCAGTTTGAACGATGGAAACAAGTATTTTTAATCCGATCGTGTTTACAATATTTCGTCCGCCACATGACGAAGTTGGGGTTGCTTTTGAAATGTGGCTAAAATACGAAGATTTAGCACCAATAAACCCTTCTCGTTGCAGCTCTAAAAAGACCTTATTCGGCCAGAAACCGAGGCCCTACTCTTTGCAGCACAGGAAAAGGCGTTGAGGACAAAATACGTGAAACTATATACCTAAAGATTAACACTTTGAAGCCAGACGATATTTTATTCTGGCTAACGACAGGGAGAGGTCCAAGCTTCAAAATGTTATAAAGATACCACAGCTACAAAAGACATCCTTACTTGGTACAGAACACATTCTAAGAAAGGTATTGCAATAAGGCAGCAAAGACGGGGCTTAGTCTACAAGCAGTAGATATGCAGTCCTGTGTTGAGATATATCCAGCGATAACATCTACGCTGTGCGTTGGTTACAATAACAATAATAATAATAATCTTTATTTAACAAATAAAACATAAAGCTCCGTGCATATGTACTCTTAAAAATGCGCGTTTGACGTCATTTGAACACGAAAGAAGTTGAGTAGAGGCACGAGGCTATAGCCGAGTGCCTTTACACTTCTGTCGTGTTCAAATGACGTCAAATATACCTTTATAAGAGTACATATGCACAGGAGCGATATGTTTCATTTGTTTTATAAAATAAGTAGAGGAAAAATCAAACTAAAAGGAAGGTACTTTTGGAATTTGGCGGGCTTTTCCGGCCAGCTGACGCCATTCTACGCCATTTTACGTCATTCATGATCTCTGTTCTCTTATAAATGCACGGAGCCGAGCCAATCAGAGCGTGCGTAGAGGGCACCTTATTTTATAGTTCATCGATAACTGGGTACATATCGTATATTAGTGAAATAAAAGTAGCATCTTCGTCAGAGAGAAACGAAGGGTCCTACGTTCTTTGTTTCGGCAGTATATCTAACCTTACTATATATCGTATATTACCTATTTAAAAAGTAAGTAACAATAATACATGCATGTCCAAGAGAAAATAAGAAAGTAGATAATTATCTTAATAAAAAAACTATGGTCAAAAATTAAACGACTCCAAAAACAAAATAGCTCTTGTATCTAGCGGTCTTTGGTATAACATGCATAATAATATACAAGATAGGCTACGGGCCAAAATAATTCTATGTAATTCCTCTTAGTTCTGGGAAAGCGATGGTTTTCACAAGGCAGTTTAGCATCCTCAACCGCGTTCGCACTCAACCATACCTATAATTATTATTGGCGTTGTCTTGTCGTCACAAGACCTTTGTCGTCACAAAACCTTTCGCCTCCTGGCTTTAATCGAGATCATTCCACAGTCGTTCTGTTTGATTAAAGATCAAATAGATGAAGAAGTAAGAAGTCAATTTACTTTTCGTACTCTATATTTATCATGAACAAGACAAACTGATATCATGTAGCTTTCTCTGCTCGCCGTTTGGTTCAAACCGATTTTAATGCAGATCTTGGTATTTGTAAACTGGCAAGAAGAAAGGTAAGTTTGCTCGACTTTCAGTTTTTTCAGTTAAAAATCGTTTTAAATTGGGCACAACAGCTTGGTAGTTATTCCAATATAAGTGTCTTGATACCAAATCGTGCTACGGTTCGTCAAACTGTCGATTTTTGGTTCTAAACGTTTAAAAGACGTTTAGGTTTTACTATATTGATTAAGCGTCACAGTTTGATCTAGGTGACGTGTCAAAAGTTATACCAGCATAGTTGTGTTATAAGCTACAGCAGCATGGTTGTGCGCTTGGTAAGTCGTATGGTAAGGACTAAAATTACAGAAATGTAAAACAAATCATGAGTTGAAGGAGTATGCAGTCTCTCATACGGAGAAACGCAGAATATGTATACCGCCAACCCCAGTGCCAAGTTTGTTATGCAATATGCATACACACTAGAAAACTTGACGTGTTGTAAGCGTGTTGTTAGAACACGTCGACGTGTTCATACGACACGTTGACGTGTTATGAAAACCTTGCCTTGTGAAGTTATAACACGTCAGTGTGTTGTTTTTTTCAATATGTAGTTGGAAGAACACGTCTACATAAGTTCTAGCGTGTTGTAACAACACACCAAATTTAAACAACACGCCATCAAAAACCAACAACACGTCAAAAAACTGCTACAACACAGCAAAAGTGTGTTGCAAAAGCCATAAAACACGCCGACGTGTTAAAATAACACATCAACGTGTTGTTGGAGTAGAACACGTCGACGTGTTAAAAGAACACATCAACGTGTTGTCGCCAAAAATTGTTGCTGAAGAACACGCCAGCGTGTTAAAAAAACACGCCGACGTGTTGTTACTGAAGAATGAAAAACATACATTAACGTGTTGTTGCCGATGACTGTCGGTGAAGAACACGCCAGCGTGTTAAAAGAACACGTTAACGTGTTGTTGCTGCAAGCTGGTGACGTAACCAGACCTTATATGGTAAACCGCGCCATTTATGACGAAACATCACGCCACTTTTTTCAGTCGAAGTCCAGAGCTGCGGGGCGAAGACCTTTGGGGCCAGAGGAGGTTGGACAAGCCGCGCAAAGCATCATGGTCAGCTGGCTTTCATTTTTGCGTGGGCGTCTCACTCTACCTCTGACCTCAGACGAGGAATGAACTCTGCTCGGTGGACTAGAAGCGCAAAAACGTTTGAAAACTCGTCACAGTTGATCCAGAATTGATAAATCTGATGGTCAGCAAAATACGAGAACAATTCGTGGTTATCATAGACAATTAATATGATTAGATTGTGCTTTATTTGGCATATATTCGTGAGAATGGCGTTATGGCGGATGGGCATTCAAGATAGCTCAAGTTCATTCGGATTCGACCACTGAATTCGACGCATTTTATGTTACAAATAATGGAACAAATTAGATATTTACAACAAAGAAGGATTTGGTTGTGCTGTGCAACGTGTGATTCGTTAATACCGACTCACTGGAGCTGAGGAAAACTTGAGGTGAGAAATCAACATTATTTGTTAGTGGTTAATGATTTCCCCTCAAATTCTTCCCATTCTAACCTTATGATGGATGCATTTTCCGTGGTTTAATGTTTTGCATTCTGCAATATTACAGTAAACTTCTAATTGTTGTGTATAGCAATTATTTGGTTCAACCAGATACAACTATCATCCGGGGGGGGGGGGGGGACGATGTTCAATTTTTTAATAAAACTCTTGTTTCCTTTATATTTACTGTACCTGTGTCCCAAATTTTATAAAATTGTGAGTAAAGCTAGCTTAAAATTTATTATTCAATAACAATCTTGTATTTTTCTTTGTATTAAGGTGAATTCAAAATCGAGATAATTTATTGGATTTCATCCAAAATCTATTGATACATTTTGTATATAACTGGTCAAATATTTCTATTTTATCAAATAAAGTGTATTTCCTGTATCCTCAACATATATTTAAATAAGGAACTTGAATAAAATTAAAATAGTTTATCTCAATATTGATCTTGGTTACTTCTAAAGCACTACCGTATTGATACTGATACAGGTATTCAATCAGGGGCATTGTCAACATTTTAACATTGGTCCAACATTTTTCAGTGATGCACCCCCCCCCCCCCCCCCATCTGCCAAGAAAATGTCAACTTTGGCACATTTAGAGAGGGCATCAGAAAAATTACTGTATTAAGGTAGACATGTGAATGAACTATTATAAGACAGACAAAGCCCAGTCCAAGGGTGTCTGTTTTAGAGACATAGTTCACTATTTATTAGTATGTACATGCAGTAGCACTCAAAGGCAAAGGGATGAATAATATCCAGGCATTTAATTAGGCTTTGAGACCCAGCATTTGGATTGTATCAATAATATGTGAGATAATACTTCTGTAAAATTTTATTAGTTATGTCCACAATTATTATGCATTGCCTTATGTAATTATACTAGAAATACATGAACGCAACAACCCCTCGCCCGCTTTATATTCATTTTTTAACCTCACTCTCCCACCCCCCTACCCACCCCCCTAATTTCTGTTTTTTGTTGTATTAACCATTTTAATATAGCCCAAGACCTTCCCATATGCTGATTAAAATCGTCTGGTGTTAGCGAGAATGAAATTCTGAAAGTGGCCAATGGACAATACAGGGTTAAGGAGATAGCATGACATAGTTGCTTAACCCTTTATAGCCTAAGACCTTCCCATATGCTGAATAAAATCGTCTGGCGTTAGCCAGAATAAAATTCTTAAAGTGACCAATGGACTATAAACGGTTAATGGCACACAGGTCAGAAAACATCCAGAAAATTAGTTAGCAAGGTTCATCTGTAGTCATGTATTGACACACCGAAAGAACATGCAATGTCAATATTAAAAAAAACCCCGAGATGAACCAAATGACAAATTTTCATTCAAAAATATATATAAACAGTGGCCAAGAAAAGACACAATGTCAACGTGCTTGCGTTGCAAGACAGTTCTAGACAATATGTTATTTATATTAATTTTCATTTTCATTATCAGGATTTCTTCCGTTTTAACTCAGCTAAACTGGTAAATACGAATCTCCTACCGTTAAACTTTCTTCTCCTTTTGTCACCACAAACACTGCCAATTCAGTCTAGTCTTTTCGGATTGTTTTTCTCGTTCGCGGTTTCCTACTTTTTTCGTTCTTGACACATTGAAATATGACAAGGCATCATTTAGTTCTCTTCATGATCTAAAAAGCCGTTTGTTTCAAAATTTCTCCATCGTTCCCTCTCGAGTTATGTAGACTACACCAGAGCAAAAATCTTTACCGGCTTTGAACAGTTTCAGCCAGGACACATCCTTCTTCTTTCAGTAACATTTCGGTCGGCATCGTTTTCCGTCTTTATCGTATTAATTTTTAGGCTTTTTCCAGTGGTTTTAAGTCGTATTTATTGTTGTCTTCTTCTCGCTGCCACATCTCTTGTTAGCCTTCTCTCTTTGGTCTTTTTTCATAGTAATATTAATGTACATTTTAGCTGAAACCATTTTTTTCTGGCAAAGATTTCTTTCGTCATGATCGTTGAAAAACTGTTTCGTAATCCAACCGAACTTATAAATTATAATTTGCTGACGTAAATTTAAATAATTTGAATAATTTAACAGGTTAGTTACCAGTACCCTGCTATTCGAACTGCGCAAGTTGTGGATTTGATAACATATATATATACAAACAGGTTTCAGAATTGCTTTCAGCTTTTCATCTCGCGTGTAAAGTGGACTCCACGCACGTCGAGATTAGCACCCTCACCGGGCTCCGGGCCTTCGGCCCTCCGCCCGGGCTCGGGGATAACATGACAACATATGCAAAACTTCAAACTACATATTATTTTAATGTTATTTAGTAAAAGAGAATCCATCAATTTATCATTGTAAAAATCCTGTTCAGACTGGTGCTCGTGCCTGGGCACTCAGTCTCAACACCACCAAAGTAAGTTATTCCAGCACTGACATCTGTACTGTATATCTTCACTTCCTGTAAAAAATGGGATGTGAGATGGAATTATTAACCCTTTTATGTCTTAAGAGTTGACTGTAGTGCACAGCCAATGCCTAACTATTGTATTCACTTCATGGGTGGACACAGGGGCAGATGCCAACACCCCCCACCCCACCCCCACTTGGTTAGAGCCCCTTTTGCACAAAAAAGCTCTTCATCAGAAGACATGTGCCTCAAGGGACTTTTGAAAGTGTACACTTCCCCCACCCATCGGCAAAAGGAATAATATATATTTGTACACTGAAAAATAATATGAACAACAAATTATAACAAATTAGCAATACTAAGCAAAAAATACTACAACTACAATATATTTATATTCACAACAACAATGACTAACAATAAACTACAAATAATCCACACATACATTTTTAATAACACTGCTGTCATGGAACACAATGTTATTTAATAAATGAAAAATAGCTATACGTATCAGTTCTGTATACAGATATAGCAGATCTTTAAGAAAGTTCAGTACATTCTGTAATAATTACAAATGTATGTAGGTCTAGTGATATGTATACAATTTTTTCAGAATTGATGGTGTTTTTATACAGCGAGGGCAAGCGTTTTGGACCATAAAAACAGACAAATATCAAATTTTACTCTTTAATAATTGTCCACCACTCATTCTACACTTACTCAAAGGAATAATGCTCTAATTATTAGGAAACTTCCAAAATTCTTGAGAAAACAAACTTTAGTGGCGAAAGGCTCTCTTAAATTCATTAAGCGCCATCTTAGCGAAAGCCGAAATACCATGGTCGGTTCAATGGCGAATATCTCGAAAACGGTTGCGGGGGCGAGGGGGGGCGTCCGGATAGAATCCAAGATTAGACATTTCTTCAACTTATTACGCAAAAATTAGAGAATTCGAACCATGGGAATTCGAGATTTTTTGCTTTGAAGATTGTTAAAAAACCGGAAGTGGGGTCTTCGCTTAGCGCGACACGACCTACATAAACGATCAAAATAAAGTAGAAAAATACATTTACCTTGCAAAATCCTGCAGATATGGATAGTCCAACAATATATCAAACGATATCGCTGCTTTTTTAAAGAAAAAAATGAATGACAATAGCGTAATATTCGGTATTCTAAGTCCAATGCAAAATTTTCAGCCGATCAAACGATGAGAAAATTAGCCATTTCATTGGTCGAGATATTCACGTGGTACTTGTCCAACCACCTCTGCTTTGGGGCGAAGGTTTTTATAATTTTTTTGTCTGAAAAAGAGTTTTTTTGAGAAAATAACAGTAAACCACAACAGTTATAACGTCTGAATTGTATCCTTGGAAGAGACAAAGTTCACTACAACTGTAAATACCACCACCAGGCAGAGCTGAGGACTTTTAATAAAGAAATGTTACGAAGAATATCAAGCTTTGGACACAGTAAGTAAAATTTTATAACGGGTTGCTATAAAAAGTCAGTGTTTTTCAGCATGAACGCCACGACGTTGATTAAAAAAACCTATCAATATCATATGAATAATATAATATTGTTCTATTTTTATGTTCAACTCTTGAGAACGCGATGTAAAAGAAAAAGCATCTCAAACTGGCCAGTCAAGTGTGGAAATACTGAATGGTTCGGGTTTTCGTTTTTGCTTGTTATCTGGCATGAAGTTTTATACTGTGTGAAATGAAACAATTCGACAAAAAAAACTACAACGCCGTAATATCATTGTATATATAAGGTAAGAATTCATATAACGATTAAAGTAAATTGTTCACTAAACACATATTTGTCCTAAACATCTAGTTAAAATCGAGTTTTTTACGGATTTTTTAAACTTTTAAATCCTTGCATGTACATCCGCCGCCATAACCCATGAGCTGTCGTCCTAAATTTCAAGTCCCAATCCAATTGAACTTACAATTAACTATTATCAACCTATAGTTGGTAGATCTAAACAGACTATAAAATATAAACACTTTAAAAGAAGACTAGGGAACAGAGGTCTGCAATTAAACCACATTTCTCTGTTTAAGCGAACTAGCATTTTTGCACTGAATGAAGGAATGTTTGTGATACAAGTGATGTATTGTATGCTTCCTGAAGCTACCAAGCAACCTTTCTTGTGAAGTTTTGTTTACTTGAGTTCCCTAATGAGGCCCGACAAGAAATAATGCAACCAAACAATTTAAAATTTGCAAGAGATAGTCAAAGAACAGGTATTCTAAATACATTACTAAATATCAAGTGATCACTAGTTTTGTACATGCCCTTTTATATTAAACCCACAAAAAAGCAATTTAATAAATGGCTTGAATAAAATCATCTGAAAATTAAAGCAATTATGTATTACAAACTATATAAACACTCTGTTGATCACTATCAATTACATAAATATGCAGATTTTATGCAAAAAAAATTCCTGTGAAGGTTCTTAACAGCAAAATTTTACTGAATTTGAATTAATTGTACGTAGAGTCTAGAGTTCAGATTGGAAAATGCAGAGTACAGAGTTTAGAATGTAGAGTGCCCTGAAAGTGGAGCATGTACTGTACTGTACTGCACTGTACTGTACTGTACTGTACTGTACTGTACTGTACTGTACTGTACTGTACTGTACTGTACTGTACTGTACTGTACTGTACTGTACTGTACTGTACTGTACTGTACTGTACTGTACTGTACTGTACTGTACTGTACTGTACTGAGAGTGTAGAGTGTACTGAGAGTGTAAAGTGCACTGAGAGTGTAGAGTGCACTGGGAGCGGAGCATGTACTGTACTGTACTGTACTGTACTGTACTGTACTGTACTGTACTGTACTGTACTGTACTGTACTGTACTGTACTGTACTGTACTGTACTGTACTGTACTGTACTGTACTGTACTGTACTGTACTGTACTGTACTGTACTGTACTGTACTGTACTGTACTGTACTGTACTGTACTGTACTGTACTGTACTGAGAGTGTAGAGTGCACTGAGAGTGTAGAGTGCACTGAGAGTGTAGAGTGCACTGAGAGAGTAGAGTAGAGTAGAGTAGAGTAGAGTAGAGTAGAGTAGAGTAGAGTAGAGTAGAGTAGAGTAGAGTAGAGTAGAGTAGAGTAGAGTAGAGTAGAGTAGAGTAGAGTAGAGTAGAGTAGAGTAGAGTAGAGTAGAGTAGAGTAGAGTAGAGTAGAGTAGAGTAGAGTAGAGTAGAGTAGAGTAGAGTAGAGTAGAGTAGAGTAGAGTAGAGTAGAGTAGAGTAGAGTAGAGTAGAGTAGAGTAGAGTAGAGTAGAGTAGAGTAGAGTAGAGTAGAGTAGAGTAGAGTAGAGTAGAGTAGAGTAGAGTAGAGTAGAGTAGAGTAGAGTAGAGTAGAGTAGAGTAGAGTAGAGTAGAGTAGAGTAGAGTAGAGTAGAGTAGAGTAGAGTAGAGTAGAGTAGAGTAGAGTAGAGTAGAGTAGTGTAGTGTAGTGTAGTGTAGTGTAGTGTAGTGTAGTGTAGTGTAGTGTAGTGTAGTGTAGTGTAGTGTAGTGTAGTGTAGTAGTAGTGTAGTAGTGTAGTAGTGTAGTGTAGTAGTGTAGTAGTGTGGAGTGTGGAGTGTGGAGTGTGGAGTGTGGAGTGTGGAGTGTGGAGTGTGGAGTGTGGAGTGTGGAGTGTGGAGTGTGGAGTGTGGAGTGTGGAGTGTGGAGTGTGGAGTGTGGAGTGTGGAGTGTGGGTGTGGAGTGTGGGTGTGGAGTGTGGAGTGTGGAGTGTGGGTGTGGAGTGTGGAGTGTGGAGTGTGGAGTGTGGAGTGTGGAGTGTGGAGTGTGGAGTGTGGAGTGTGGAGTGTGGAGTGTGGAGTGTGGAGTGTGGGTGTGGAGTGTGGAGTGTGGAGTGTGGGTGTGTGGGGTGTGGGTGTGGGTGTGGAGTGTGGAGTGTGGGTGTGAGTGTGGGTGTGGGTGTGGGTGTGGGAGTGGGTGTGGAGTGTGGGTGTGGGTGTGGGTGTGGAGTGTGGAGTGTGGGTGTGGGTGTGGGTGTGGGTGTGGAGTGTGGGTGTGGGTGTGGGTGTGGAGTGTGGGAGTGTGTGAGTGTGGGTGTGGGTGTGGGTGTGGGTGTGGGTGTGGAGTGTGGGTGTGGAGTGTGGAGTGTGGAGTGTGGGTGTGGGTGTGGAGTGTGGGTGTGGGTGTGGAGTGTGGGTGTGGAGTGTGGAGTGTGGGTGTGGAGTGTGGAGTGTGGGTGTGGGTGTGGGTGTGGGTGTGGAGTGTGGAGTGTGGAGTGTGGGTGTGGGTGTGGGTGTGGAGTGTGGAGTGTGGAGTGTGGGTGTGGGTGTGGAGTGTGGAGTGTGGAGTGTGGAGTGTGGGTGTGGAGTGTGGGTGTGGAGTGTGGGAGTGTGGAGTGTGGGTGTGGGTGTGGGTGTGGGTGTGGGTGTGGAGTGTGGAGTGTGGGTGTGGGTGTGGAGTGGGGAGTGGGGAGTGGGGAGTGGGGAGTGGGGAGTGGGGAGTGGGGAGTGGGGAGTGGGGAGTGGGGAGTGGGGAGTGGGGAGTGGGGAGTGGGGAGTGGGGAGTGGGGAGTGGGGAGTGGGGAGTGGGGAGTGGGGAGTGGGGAGTGGGGAGTGGGGAGTGGGGAGTGGGGAGTGGGGAGTGTAGAGTGCAGAGTGCAGAGTATGGAGTGCAGATTGCTGAGTGTAGAATTCGGAGTGCAGAATTCAAACTTCAGAGTGCTTAGCGGAGAGTGGAAAGTACAGAGTGTGGTGTGTAGTGTAGAGTTCAGGGTGTAGTGTGGAGTGCAGAGTGTAAGCTACAGAGTGTAGAGTACAAGTTGCAAAGTGTAGACTACAGAATGAAGACTGCAGAGTGGAGAGCACAAGCTACAGAGTGTATACTGCGGTGTGAAGACTGCAGAGTGGAAAGTGTAGAGTGCAAGCTGCAGAGTGTAGACTGCAAAATGGAGGGTGGAGAGTACATAGTGTAGAGTGCAGAATGTGGAGTGCAGAGAGTGTGGAGTGCAGAGAGTGTAGAGTGCAGAGAGTGTGGAGTGCAGAGAGTGTGGAGTGCAGAGAGTGTAGAGTGTAGTGAGTGTGGAATGCAGTGAGTGTGGAGTGCAGAGAGTGTGGAGTGCAGAGAGTGTGGAGTGCAGAGTGTGGAGTGCAGAGTGTGGAGTGCAGAGAGTGTGGAGTGCAAAGTGTAGTGAGTGTAGAGTGCAGAGTGTGTGGAGTGTAGAAAGTGTGGAGTGGATAGAGTGTGGAGTGCATAGAGTGTGGAGTGCAGAGTGTGTAGAGTGTAGAAAGTGTGGAGTGCAGAGAGTGTAGAGTGCAGAGAGTGTGGAGTGCTCAGAGTGTGGAGTGCAGTGAGTGTGGAGTGCAGTGAGTGTAGAGTGCAGAATGTAGAGTGCAGAGAGTGTGGAGTGTAGAAAGTGTGGAGTGCAGAGAGTGTAGAGTGCAGTGAGTGTGGATGCAGAGTGTAGAGTGCAGTGAGTGTGGAGTGCAGTGAGTGTGGAGTGCAGTGAGTGTGTAGTGCAGTGAGTGTGGAGTGCAGAGTATAGAGTTCAGTGAGTGTGGAGTGCAGTGAGTGTGGAGTGTGGAGTGCAGAGTGCAGTGAGTGTGGAGTGCAGAGTGCAGTGAGTGTGGAGTGCAGAGTGTAGAGTGCAGAGTGTAGAGTGCAGTGAGTGAGTGTGGAGTGCAGTGAGTGTGGAGTGCAGTGAGTGTGGAGTGCAGTGAGTGTGGAGTGCAGTGAGTGTGGAGTGCAGTGAGTGTGGAGTGCAGTGAGTGTGGAGTGCAGTGAGTGTGGAGTGCAGTGAGTGTGGAGTGCAGTGAGTGTGGAGTGCAGTGAGTGTGGAGTGCAGTGAGTGAGTGAGTGAGTGAGTGAGTGAGTGAGTGAGTGAGTGAGTGAGTGAGTGAGTGAGTGAGTGAGTGAGTGAGTGAGTGAGTGAGTGAGTGAGTGAGTGAGTGAGTGAGTGAGTGAGTGTGGAGTGCAGTGAGTGTAGAGTGCAGTGAGTGAGTGAGTGTGGAGTGCAGTGAGTGTGGAGTGCAGAGTGTAGAGTGCAGTGAGTGTGAAGTGCAGAGTGCAGTGAGTGTGGAGTGTAGAGTGCAGTGAGTGTGGAGTGGAGTGGAGTGGAGTGGAGTGGAGTGGAATGCAGTGAGTGTGGAGTGCAGAGTGCAGTAAGTGTGGAGTGCAGAGTGTAGAGTGCAGTGAGTGTGCAGTGCAGTGAGTGTGGAGTGCAGAGTGCAGTGAGTGTGGAGTGCAGGGTGTAATGTGCAGTGAGTGTGGAGTGTAGAGTGCAGTGAGTGTGGAGTGCAGAGAGTGTGGAAGTTTGAGAATGCAGAGTGTAGAGTGTACAATATTAAAATACCAAAATACTCTAGGCCTAATTGTATAATGTGGTATTATGACATTAGAATCCTAAAGTGTTATAGTATTATAATTGCTTATGCAATTTAATTTATAGTTTTTACATAACTCTTTTACTATTTTATTATAGGTTTACAGAACTGCGTGAAGTGAAAAAAAAAGGAACGCGATATCTAAAACGATTTATGTTATATTTACACTATAGAACAGGTTAATTGATTAACAAAAACGAACTATTAAATTACGAAGGTTAAAGATAGTATATTACTTTCTCTGGCGACGTTATCGTATGCGAGACAATCAATAGATTGCCAATTTTCACTGAGATCAGTACCAATTATATATCATAGACTATTTATTCGCGCGCCTCTACAGTAATACCCTTGATATCGTTTAGGCTTAGCGGTTCATCATTCGGCAACTAAAGTGTAAAAATAAAATTTATCAACCTTAAGGTATATTTTGTATTTGTTTTTTAATTTAACACACAATTTGTGTGTTGTTAAGTGCTTTACTTTGTTCTCTCAGATCACACATTTCGACGTGTTGTTTCTTGGCGTGATATTTATTTTGGTGTGTTGTTTCTTGACGTGTTGTTTCTTGATGTGTTGTTTCTTGACGTGTTGTTTCTTGATGTGTTGTTTTTAACATGTGTTGTTTCTTGACGTGTTGTTGCTTGACGTGTTGTTTTCTTGACGTGTTGTTTTCTTGACGTGTTGTTTTCTTGACGTGTTGTTGCCTGACGTGTTGTTTCTTGATGTGTGACCAGTAAGAACACGCCTGATGTGCTCCTACAACACACTAACATTGACAACACGCCAAAACCGTGTTCAACACACTTTTGGCGTGTCAACTGAGAGGACAAAACGGCGTTTTGTTTCGATAATGAAAAACACGCTAAATGCGTGTTTTATACAACACGCCGAAGGCGTGTTTTAGTCAATATACAACACGCCAAAGGCGTGTTTTATGCAACACGTCTAACTACAACACGCCAAAAAATACAACACGTTAAAAGTGTGTTCAACACACTTTCAGCGTGTCAACTGAGAGGACAAAACGGCGTGTTGTTTCGACACATTTGCAACACGTCAGGTTTTCTAGTGCAATGTAGAAAGAATGTAGCGACCACTGCACGATACAGCCTGTTTTTAGATATTTAATATGGTATCAGTCATGATATGATACATTGACAACTGAATAACTGTAACAACAACAGGCTCCTTATAGAAGTGAGTGTGTAGCTGTCGGTCTGTAACACTGCCGCGTTTAATTATTTAAGCCTGGTTTCCATATAGTTGTAATTGTTGTAATTCAGTCGGCGATTGATCGGCGATTGCTTGCGATATTTCACAACAATCGTGTTTCCATATAATAGTTGTAATTGTTGTAATTCAAATTGACGATTCGCTCGAACTCAGGACTTCTCAGTTTTTAAAATGCTTAAATGAGCTAAATATGGTATTCAAAATCAAATTGGAAGACTAAAAGTTTGTTTGTAATCACTCTTACAGGATATATAACAATATAGCATGCAGTATTTACAAGTGCAGTAATTTTGCCGCTTTGAGTCTCATGTTTCGTGAACGTTTAAGGACATTTGCGAACATTGAGTTCGGAGTTTGGCGCTCAAGTCTTCCACTTAGTCATTTGGTAGACTTCTTTAACAAAATCGAGATTTTTTTGAAAGGATTTGCATGACCGGTTTTTGTAATGAGTTTGGTCTTTTAGGTTGCGAAACCATAACTCTTGTTGCATCGGCGAGTGTTGTAATTGTCGTAATGCAGAAGTTGAACACGGTTCAACTTCTACAACAGTCGGCGATCGATCGCCAATTGCATTACAACAATTACAACTCGCGTTCTATTAAATCGTGATTGTTGTAAGACTTGATCGGCGACAGTCGGCGACTGAATTACAACAGTTACAACTATATGGAAACCAGGCTTTAATTGTCGGCGCTGCATGTACCAGTTAGTTCAATGACGTTTATATACTGATACGTCGTGCATGTTATATACGTATGCAGTGAGTTCTCCACAGAAATGCTGCAGCGTAGAAAATATATGCAGAGTATATATATATATATATATATATATATATATATATATATATATATATATATATATATATATATATATATATATATCTATAGTACCACAGTACCACAGAGTGAAAAAAGGTAGCGCGGCGTACTGCGTAGGTAGTGTTTTGAACATAGCAACTGAAAGCGGCGAACAGGAAGTCGGAAATGCCGAAATGTTTAGCAATGAAATACTGATGTTTTTATGGAGCTCTTCATTAGGATTAAACGTGACCAAAAGCTCTGCTCGAAACCTCATTCTATATTATTATATCTGTCACTATGTATCTTAGACCCCGTTTACACAATGCTAGTACGAAACAATCATGCAGCAGACAGCAGTATATGGTTACGTGGTATCTTCTTGGTAGGTAGTCATTGGATTCATCTAAGCCCGGTATGGCAAAATATTTAAGTCACGAAAATTCAATATTGGGTGAAACCGAAGGTTGAGCTTAATATTAAAATTTGAGACTTAAATATTTTCCATATCGGGCGAAGATGAATCGAATAGGTGTTTTATTATATATCAAACAAATAATCGTGCAATTGGCAAGTAAATATACTGACCTTGTGCACCTGTCCAAAGGTTACTGCCCATGCAATATATAAAAGGTCTTAAAATGTATATATTCTACACTCGAATTTTCCTTCACCCTAAATCCTTAGAACATGCTATGTAATCGAGTGAAATGCCCAATATCATTTATAATATACCCAATTCTCTCCTGGCATTACCACCTTATTATATATACAGAACTCGCGATCAAGCTCTCGGCAACGGCCTCCGTGGCTCAGTGGTCAGAGCATTGCACTAGAATCGCAAGGTCGTGGGTTCAATTCCTGCCGGAGGGCCTGTAGTTGCATTTTTCGCAACTGCTCCCGGTTTGGTCTTAAAATGTATATATTCTACACTCGAATTTTCCTTCACCCTAAATCCTTAGAACATGCTATGTAATCGAGTGAAATGCCCAATATCATTTATAACATGCAATATATAGTTGTCCTACATCGTAAAATATTGGGCTGGCATACACGTGATGCTTATGTAGACATTTGATTGGACGATTAGATGTGAGGGTATAACCAGAATTATATTGTATATAAGACGAATCGCATATACGGGCTGCCTGTGAATTAACATAAATGAAACACTGGTGTTTGATGCGGTATTCCGCCGGTGTATCAAAGCCCTTGCATGCAAGCATTTATGTGACATAAGTGAAGCTGTCTGATTGAGTAAAATGACATCAATTATTAATAATTTGAGAAGTGAAAATAAAAGGTTATAAGTATTATCATTTTAACTTTCAAACAACATTGAATGCCCCCTGAAGTGACACTTTCTATAATTCACACGGTGATAGAATGTGCAGAATTTAAAGATAATTTGCATATAAAGATTATAGAACACAAAAGACATTAAAGATAGGTTTGTTGTGACATTTTAGAGAATATGGCATCATTATCAGACCATGAGAAAGCTAATGGAACAAGAATTAGTCGACTGCTCGTCGATAAAGAGACTGAAGCGATGAGAAATGTCTTTGATTCCATTCATCCTCCTGCTGCACTGACCGCCACTTTGAATTCTCACCAACGTTCTCTCAACAACCAACGCTCTATCACACCCCAACAGCTCAGCATTTTGTTCCCACCCAGTGGAGTACCATCAAAGTCTGCAGACTATGATATTACTTTACTGTTTGTTTTGCTTCGCCTTATTTGTGGCCTGCATCCTCCTTTGTCTACTGGTAATTGGAAAGATGATCCTCCTGCAAATGACACAACCAGAGAAGCAAACTTGGTAAGAATCAAAAATTACAGAAATGCAGTTTATGGCCACGTTACCACCACGGGAATAAAAGATACAGACTTTCGTTCATACTGGAATGGAATTTCCGCTGCGCTGATCGGCTTGGGAATTGATCGTGGTGACATTCAGCGATTACAGACATCACCGTTGGAAGAAGATAACCAATTGAAGGAGAACGAAGACAGGTTAGAAATTTATACTATATAGAAATACGTAAATGTGCGACAACCCCTCGCTTGCTTTTACATGCATTTTGTGAACACCCCCTGATTAGAAAACGTTATTGCAAACCTCTTCGCCCCTAACATATCGGGGCTGGGAATAGTCACTCCTGTCGGAACAATTCAAAATATATTTCAAATTTAACAACATTATTCGGTATTAGGAAAAGTAAATATCCCTATAATAAGACTAAGTTACAAGACAAAAACAAAAACAAAAACAACAACAACAACAACAACAACAACAACAACAACAACAACAACAACAACAACAACAACAACAACAACAACAACAACAACAACAACAACAACAACAACAACAACAACAACAACAACAACAACAACAACAACAACAACAACAACAACAACAACAACAAAATGTTAAAAGAAAAATAACTGAGGAAAATAGTGTACCCAATAGGGAGAAGGCGCAAACGGGACACGAAGACCCATGCGAGCGCGCCCCCCTAAAAAATCCCAATATTCAACAAAAACCAACTACAAAGAAAGAAAGAAAAGAAAAGAAACCCCCAAAAAATAAACAAGCGAACTCCGATGCCGATGGGCTTTCATGTTGACGACTTTTGAATGATTCTGAGGAGAAAAGAAGTGAGTGTGAAGTGGCATGGCATAATATTTGCACACAGCATCTTGTCAGTTGTGGAACAAGATGGCTAGTAATTTCAGAACTACTCATCGCTAAAATGTATCACTTGATGTATAATTCAAGTTTCTCCGTTAAGTAAAACTCGTTAAAATGTCCAAAATCTGCGAACCGCTGTTCGAAATATAAAATATTACAAATAAACAGGAAGTTGACTTCTCGCAAGTGTTAATAGAGAATTTTAGAATTTTTTAAATGATATAACAAATGAGATATATATCTAGATGAGCAGGTCTGCTCTTGGGGTAAATGCTTTAATAAATATGTTTATATAAAAAAGATATATATCAAACAGAAGCTATTGAAAAATGCTATTTGGAGTAGAAATTTCTAGTTTTTAGCTAAACGTGAAATATTTTTAAAATGGGGAAACGTCGGTCATTTGATTCATTGGGTGAATGTGTTTATACGAATCAGCCATATAAACACATTCACGCAATGAATCAAATGACCGACGTTTCCCCATTTTAAGAATATTTCCCTAGAAATTTCTACTCCAAATAACATTTTTCAATGGCTTCTGTTTGATATATATCTCATTTGTTATATCATTTAAAAAATTCTAAAATTCTCTACTGACAAGATACCGTGTGCAAATACTATGCCATGCCACTTCACACTCACCTCTTTTCTCCTCAGAATCATTCAAAAATCGTCAACATGAAAGCCCATCGGCATCGGAGTTCAAAATATCACAGCCTGCATTAAATAACTATATAAAAACCATAAAAATATCAAGTTGAGAGCGTCTGATGCGATATTTTGCAGAAACACCAGGCCTAAGTTACTAATTAAAAGGGATTAGCCAATCGGACTTTTGCATACATTCTGTACGCACAAGTCCAAAAAGTTACTGCTTCAGTAGCAGGCTCTCTTTCAACTCCACCCACTCCGCGCCCGCGCCTCCCAGAGAGCCTCCCGCTCCTACCCAAGAGGCGGCTCGCAGGCTGCACGGCCCCATGAAAAGTAACCTTTCTTTTCTCCTCTTCTTTTTCTTTATTTTCTTCTTTCATAACAAATTTTATCTGTATATATATAGACTACAGTTGATGGGCTACCGTGTTAAAATATGATTAAATAAATAAATGTTTAAACCCGACCATGTTCGCAAAACAACCGACGATATTACCACCAAGCTACTAAAAAACTATATCTTTTCATTTACTGGCAACCAATCATAGGAACAATTTTATGGTGTTAATTCCGTGATACCCAAAGCATGTAGCGGACTGCAGTTTTTGATCTCATACCGCCGCGGTATCATATACAATACCCACAAATCACAAAATATAATGTTTTATGCTCTGAAATCTAAATGTTCCTAGAATTTATTGCTCAAGTTTTTTGTTAGTTTATAAAAGTTCTCGTTTTATTTATACGTAAGACAATTAAAACTAACACCTGAAAACGTCATATTTACTCCCGAGAATAACCAAAAATGTATTTTGGGTACTTGTAAAATTCAAAATTTAGATAACCCTTATTATTTTCAGTATTTTCAGTATGCAATTAAAGAATTTCTTAAAATGCCTTAAAATGAATTTTGTTAAATTGCCTTGCACGAATTTTTTTTGGTTCGCCCCCATCACTTTTCTAATGGTCCTCCCTTTAGCAATTTGGACACCTGGCTAATGACAATAAATTAAAAATGGCGACGATTCACGCCTTCTCATTAAACCTTCCAACATTCCGACAGATCTATATTTACAGTATATATTTAAGAAATTATAAAATTATTGTAATTTCGATATGGAGATTCGTTTGTTTATTCAAGGCAATGTTTATAAACGAAAAAAGAAACGTCTTGCTTATTTCTGCAAGGTTTCAAACATAGTCATTGAAAATATGGTCTGGAAACTCAGCTAAACTCTTTGTTCTATCTCTTTCTTCGTCTTTATGCGGATTTGTGCATGGTGCACGGTCACTGAAGCCATTGTATTTTAGTATAATGAACGAATTATCCAATAGCAACATTTCAGTTCAATCACTCAACCGTTCTATTTAAATATTAATAAACCTAAAACAAAGGATGTGCACGGTGTAAGGTACGCTTCAACATAAACCGCAGCTCATATTTGTTAACCAGCTTGAGGTTTGCGAATTACCAGACCATATCTCTATTGACTGACTATATGTTTCATGGTTTCTGCAGTTCCGCATAATATAAAATCATACTCATATAAATAAGTTTTGTGGAAACGCCACGAACAATACTTATCATTCATTTCGTTTCATTCCCACATTCTGATTGGTTAATTTACCTGCAAATAACTGAGTGCAAATAATTTTATGAGCATGCGCACTAGCGATAACGCTGCTGACGGCAAATAATTCTCGTAAACATGGCGGCTAGTTCTTCAACTATCCGAGGAAATAATCGAGAGTATTTGGAAAGCATCCATAACGACAATGTACTTCAGAAAAGAAATAGGGAAAGGGAAGTTTTAGGGAGATAAAAAGCAAGACTCGTGCCAAAAAAAAGTAAGTTTTACGAAGATTTTAGTATGCCCAAGACAGAGAGAAGAGTGGCGAGCTCTTACTTTTATAGGCATTTCAAATTTTTAACTATTTTATGAATGATAAATCAATTATTGAACTCGTCTATCGCAAAATATCATGATTTGTCAGTGTCTCGCTACCGACAAATCATGATATTTTGCTCAGACTCATCCAATAATTGATAAATTATTTGCTAAGCTTTCGGCCTGTTGACTCAGGCCTTCATCAGAGCAATGACAACAAGTTGTTGGCTCACGTCATTTATAAACTTCGCAACTGATCAATTAAATCACGTAAGAACGACGTATCACGTTAATTTTATTAATTAGAAAACAAAATCAAGTATGTTCTCCAAATAGGGCACACCACGTGCTGCTTAGTGACTGTCTTTCCTCAGAAGTAGTGCGATGTTCTGCAATCTCAATAGACTCCCTTGTCCTTCGCGTGAAGTATTGCTTGTCGCTGGCTAAGAGTGACGACTCGTCCCACCTAACACGATGTCCAAGCGTGTTTGGCAACAGCAGATTTATCCTGTTGGGCAACATGTCTTGTGCTCCTTCGGGCAGGTTGAGAGATTTCTTCCCGTTTTCCCGATGTAAACCAAGCCACAAGCGCACGGAATGCGATACACTCCAGGTTTAGATAAGCTATCCACCTCATCTTTATGTGTGAAAAGTAAATTGAACAATTTGTGTTGACTACTGTGAAATACCTTCATACCAGCACGATTTAGAATCCTAGCTCTCAATCTTGTGGGATGCTGGTCCGATGTACAGAAGAGAAACTGAAGGTGGTTCTTGCTGGGACTGAGTATTCAGCTCCGGATGTACCGAAAGTGTCATAGAAACTTGAATCATCTTCTCAGGAAACCGTTGTTAGTTGAAACCAAGTTAAGGTGATTTAATTCATCCTGAAGATGTTCTTCGTCACAAATTGTTCACGGTCGATGAACGAGAGCTTTGCACACAGACGATTTGATACTTGGATGATGCATGGAATGAAGTGTAGCTAAGGTATCTGTCAGTGTGTGTTGGTTTTCTATACACAGTATAACTAAAAGTCCCATCTGGTTTAAGGTGGCTCCACACAGTTTCTTGAAAAATGGGAAATACAAGTTTGAGAGTCCAAAACACCTGCTTAAACAATTCCAAAAATGAATAAAACTAAATGTTATGTATAATTAAACAGTCTGAAAATCAAAAACTGTTACCAAATAAATAGCAACAGTTGTTGCTATGGCAACAATGACGTTTCAAAATGGCTGTCAATTACCCTTCAAACTAATTTAATTCGAAAAAAACTTTGGTGACCCCTAATTTTTTTTTCATTAAAACTTTTCTTGAAGTATGAGTAATCAATAGGCCGATTTTAAAAAAATTCTGTAGAAGGAATAATTTTTTCTTCGAAAAAATCATGTTTGTTAATTTTTAAAAAATTTCGTTCAACAGAATTTTTTTTAAATCGGCGTATTGATTACTCATACTTCAAGAAAAGTTTTAATGAAAAAAAAATTGGGGGTCACCAAAGTTTTTTTCGAATTAAATTAGTTTGAAGTGTAATTGGCAGCCATTTTGAAACGTCATTGTTGCCATAGCAACAACTGTTGCTATTTATTTGGTAACAGTTTTTGATTGTCAGACTGTTTAACTATGCATAACATTTAGTTTTATTCTTTTCCCGAATTGTTTAACCACGTGTTTTGTTCTCTCAAACTTGTATTTACCATTTTTCAAGAAACTGTATGGAGCCACCTTAACGGAAAGCAAAATGTCCAAGAATGGGATAGATTTGTCTTGATTTTGTAATTCCATAGTGAATTTCATAGTAGGGTGTATGCTGTTAAGATGGTCAAGAAAATTAGACAAAGCATTCAAACCGTGTGGCCAGGTACTTAACGTATCTACCTGGTTTTAACGGGCAGTTGCAAGAGCCTTCTTTTAAAATTCCTCCAAGTATAAGTTAGCTATGATTGGAGACAATGGGGAACCCATTACTGCTCCAGTCGTTTGTTCGAAAAATCTGTTCCACCATTGAAAACAAGTTGATTTTAGGCACAGCGTTGACAGTTCATATACCTGATCTGCAGAAAGATTCGTTCTTGTAACGAGCGTTTTATCTAGAAGTACTGTACTAGTCTTTCTTTTGCAATCAGGCAGGCCTCTTCAGTGGGAACATTCGTAAACAAACTAACAACATCAAAACTAACTAATATCTCATCATTAGCTAACTTAAGTGTCTTAATTTCAGAGACAAATTCCTTATAATTTAATACATGGTGAATGGATTTACCTACTACCAAAGGCTTCAAAACAGTAGCAAGATATTGTGCTAAGGCGTATGTTGGAGAGTCTCGTGAAGCCACTATTGGACGAAATGGGACATTAGTTTTACGAATCTTTGGAAGACCATAAAAGTTTGGACATACTGAAGCAGAAGGGAGTAAACGTCGGTAGAGGTTTTTAGGTAAACTTTCCATCTTACAAAGTTCTAACAATTTACTAGAAAGCTTACGTTCAATGCTAGGTGTCGGATCACGTTTTAACTCTCTATAAGTTGGAGTATCTAAGAGAGCACTTACCTTGTTTTTATATTATTCTTCACGATCTAAAACAACAGTAGCATTACCCTTATCTGCTTTTAAAATACGTACTGACTTATCTGATCTTATGTTTGATAAAGCAATCTTTTCTTCTTTCCTGAGATTGCTTTTCGGTAGCTTGGCTTGGCGGATTGTTTCAGCAGCTTGGACTCAACGTTGTTGGCAGTTTCACCCGGTAGGAAATACAGTTTAGCCTCAAGTTGTTGAACAATTTCTTCCTTTGGAATAGATCTTGGCCACTACCACAAAATTCAAACCCAGAGGTAATACCTTTTCTTCTTCCTTGGTAAGTGTTTTCTTGTTGAGGTTGATGACTATTCGGGATGTCTGTCTTCTTCCATTTTCATTCTTTGTTTGTTTTCGGTCTTTGTTCTCCAATTTCTCATATTTGGCAATTTGTGTGGAACGAGAATTGTTGAAATTTTTCGTGGAGGAATTAGATATCATCCTACTCGCAATTGTATAATGTTCCTCACCCAACATTGTTTGGAGTTCGGTGGTTAACAACGAAATACCTGAGACAACATTGTGCAATTTTCTACGAGTCCACGAGATTCGTTCTCTTACCAAAGCAAACTCAGTTTGGCGTAAGATTCTTCGAGCAGACTGAGTATAGTATGAGGTGGAGATACGGATACCCTTCGGAACGATGTTATGGTCCCGACATCTTTTTAAGAAGCTGCGCTACGTTGTTGACCAGGCGCGATCGTTGGTTGGAAAGACATTCCAGTCTTTTAAACGACGAATGTGTATGCTCTCCATAGAGTCCGATAATTAATTTTTTGAGAGTTTTCATGGCGATAATGTAATATAGATAAGTTTTGTGGAAACACTACGTAAAATATTTCTTTGCTAAGCTGTTGACTCAGGCCTTTATCAGAGCAATGACAATATGTTGTTGGCCCACGTCATTTATAAACTTCGCAACTGGTCAATTAAATCACGTAAGAATACAATGGCGTATCACGTTAATTTTATTAATTGCATACACCCTACAATCACGTTAATTTTGTTAACACCACACACCCTAAAATGAAATTCACTATGGAATTACAAAATCAAGACAAATCTATCCCATTCTTGGACATTTTGCTTTCCGTTAAACCAGATGGGACTTTAAGTCATACTGCGTATAGAAAACCAACACACACTGACAGATACCTTAATTGCACTTCATTCCATCATCCAAGTATTAAATCGTCTGTGTGCAAAACTCTCGTTCATGGAGCGCGAACAATTTGTGACGAAGAACATCTTCTGAATTAGATCACCTTAAGTTGGTTTTAACTAACAACGGTTTTTCTGAGAAGATGATTCAAGCTTCTATGACACCTTCGGTACATCCGGAGCTGAATACTCAGTTCCAGCCAGAACCACCTTCAGTTTCTCTTTCGTACATCGGACCAGCACCCACAAGATTGAGAGCTAGGATTCTAAATCGTGCTGGTAGGTATGAAGGTATTTCACAGTATATAGTCAACACAAATTGTTCAATTTACTTTTCACGCATAAAGATGAGGCGGATAGCTTATCTAAGCCTGGAGTGTATCGTATTCCGTGTGAGTGTGGCTTGGTTTACATCGGGGAAACGGGAAGAAATCTCTCAACTCGCCTGAAGGAGCACAAGACATGTTGCATTAACTTTTTCTTGTCCGAATCGGTCTTTAGTATTTTATTCTGGCTAACGCCAGACGATTTTATTCACCTCTGGGGAAGCCCCCGGACAGGAATGAGTTATAAACTATCTCTTTAACTCTTTCTTGTCCGAATCGGTCTTTAGTATTTTATTCTGGCTAACGCCAGACGATTTTATTCACCTCTGGGGAAGCCCCCGGACAGGAATGAGTTAAAGCCCAACAGGATAAATCTGCTGTTGCCAAACACGCTTGGGTTGCCAAACACGCATCGTGTTAGGTGGGACGAGTCGTCACTCTTAGCCAGCGACAAGCAATACTTCACGCGAAGAACAAGGGAGTCTATTGAGATTGCAAAACATCGCACTATTTCTCAGGAAGGACAGCCACTAAACAGCACGTGGTGTACCCTATTCGGAGAACATCCTTGATTTTGATTTCTAGCTAATTAATAAAATTAACGTGATACGCCATTGTATTCTTACGTGATTTGATTGATCAGTTGCGAAGTTTATATATAAATGACGTGAGCCAACAACTTGCTGTCATTGCTCTGATGAAGGCTTGAGTCAACAGGCAGAAACCTTAGCAAAGAAATATTTTACGTGGTGTTTCCACAAAACTTATTTATATTACATTATCGCCATGAAAACTTTCAAAGAATTAATAATCATATTCCTTTAATTATTCTTGAGTTCATAATTGTGTATGAAAAGTAGGCCTACTTAAGTGAAATAATGATAAAATATAGTGTATTAGCTGATAAATCTTTTCGAATACTTCTTAAGTGCATTTTTTAAGGTTGGCACTAGAACATTAATGGATTGCAAGGTTAGTCCTTGGGTAAAAATTTCTCTATAAGTATATTTCAAAAGGTTTTTAGTTTTATAAGGAACGTCTGATAACGTTATCTCAACGTAGTAATACAACGTTCAACGGGAACGTTCTCACAACGTTTATGTAACGTGGTGTAACTTTATCTGTTGTGGACTAGAGAAAAACAATGTTGTGGCAAAGTTGTGGCAAAGTTAGGTCCGACCTAACCAAACCACAACCTAAATATAACGTTACGATTACGTTGTGTGCTAGCTGGGATACTGGTAATGTTCACATGGCACTTAGCCACACAGGATTAGTAAGGATTCAAACTCCAAGAAACTAAATGAACTTTATTCAAGATGGTGGACTTCGTTCTGCCTCTACCTGAGTCATGGGTAGGGATCCCAAATATACAATATATTACACCCTTGCCCTCATGGGAATCATATCAACAAATTTACAACTATTAAACCGCGTATATATCACCCACCTATCTTATTCAATAATTCGTAAATTAAACGCTTTTTTCTAAAATTCTAAACAAAAAGTTAACATAGTAAAAAAAATTTTTTTTTCTGACCAGCAGTTTTTTTATATTGTCAATAGTTATGTAACTGTTAGTATTCATTATGTAGTACTGTACCTTATTTTTACTGAAAGTTAGATAATAAAGCTCAAGTTTTAAGGATGCACATAGTCCTGCATTACGGTTGATTTAATTACTCGACCATATCTGAGTTTTGATGAGTACCACATGCGGGTGCAATAGCCTCATCCCGAAAACTTTCTCCAGGTATTTCTGGACTAGGGTGTTCAAAAGACACTTGCGTTTGGTTGTTGCAACTCTTTGCGCTCTGATATTTTGGCTGATTCTAGCTGCTTCATCAAGCATCTTTGGTTGCGTCGATATTGACTGCCTCTTGAGTAACTATACTATGAACGACCTTGGGGTACCGCTGATCTTAATGACACCTGTGCTGGATTCCATTTCTTGTCCAAACGTTGCATCCAAATGTCGCGTGTTCAAGTGGATAGTCGATTGATGCTTATTGTTTCCCAGGGATGCGATGGTATCGAGTATGGTTTGAGTTCTTCGCGACATTGATTCGGTTGGTAGGTCTGGCACGTCGGGCATTTTGAAACACAATCTTTCACTCAATGTATCTAATATCCACATATGTTTTCCTTTTTGTACTGTATGTTAAGATTGTAGTTTTGGAGGGCCATCAACATTCTCTGCAATCTCTTTGGGGATCTGTGGATAGGTTTACTGAAAACCGCTTTCAGGGGTTCATGATCCGATTCTATAGTGACGGTATCTCTGCTCAAGATGAACTGATCGAATTTGCTGGTTGACCACACGATAGCTAATAACTTTTTTTCTATTTGGGCATAACGGGTTTCTGTATCCGTTAATGGCCTAGAAGCAAAAACAACGGGTTGTCCTTTTTGCATTAGCACTGCACCCAGGCCAGTGTCACTAGCACATTCAATGGCACTTCATCTTTGACATCATAATATCTCAGGACTGGAGCTATGGCTTGTTTGACGGTGTCGAATGCTTGCCGATGTTGTTCGAGCCAACACCACTCAACATCCTTGTCTTCGAGTCTTCTTAGGGGTTCTGTCATGTCCGACAATAAAGGCAAGAACTTAGCAAGATAACTCACCATCCCAAGAAATCTCTTTAGCCCTTTGGTGTCACTTGGTGTGAGCATGTCGAGGATGGCTTCCACTTTTGCTGGGTCAGCTTTAAGGCCAGCGGGGGTGAGAATATGTCACATGAAACGAACCTCCATCTGCGCTCTCCTCAACTTCGATCTGTTTAGTTTAAGGTTCCACTCGCGGCACTTCTGAAAAAACGCTCTTTCATTCGCTTCCAGGCTACGATGTACATCTTCTTCCAAATTTAGCTATAAGGGGATCGTCCGCTATAACTTCAACTCCACTAAGACCTTGAACAAACTCATGCATTCGCCTTTGCCACACTTCTGATGCGCTTGATATTCCAACGGTACCGACCGAAGGGTGTAAGGTGGTCAGATAACTTGAGGCCTTGTCTAGCTTGATTTGGTGGAATCCATCCTTTGCGTCACAAAGAGTGAACTTCTTGGCGCCGGTTAATCGCGTTGAGATATCTTCTACGGTGGGTAGCTGATAATGTTCCCTTTGTATTGCACGATTCAAGTCTCGTGGATAAATACATATTCGTAGTTTGTTTGGTTGTACCACTGCTAACATGCTAGACACCCAACAAGTCGGCTCTGTGACAGGTGTTATGACTTCGCGTTTGACCAATTCATCCAGCTTTTCTTTTACTCGTGATCGCAATGCTACTGGCACCCATCGAGGTGCGTGGACAATTGGCTTCACTGTGTCATCAAGGACTATCTCGTAGGTTTCTGGTATCTCCCCCAAGCCTTCAAAAACGTCGGCATACTCTTCTACAAGGTCTGTTGGCAAGGTCTGTTCTGTTGGTGTGGTGTGGTGTGGTGTGGTCTGTTCTGGATGCTTTATCATTAATGAAAGGATGTCACAGTCACGTAAGTTGACAACACCGAGAGAGATGCTCACATCTAACGACAATATTGGTTGGTAATCCCCATCAATGATGTTGAACTGTAAGAACCTTCGCTGACCCTTGAACCAAATAGGCAGTTTCACTTTACCGGTAATTTTGCGGCGCTCTCCTGTATATGAAACAATCTCTTTGTTGCATCTGTATTCTCAGATTTTGAAATTTGCATATTGATTACAGCTTTTCGTACTGTGGGCTCAGCGCTGTCGAAAAAAGAACTGATATAATACGATTCTTCCTCTGGCTCTTCGATGGTCTGGTGGACCTTTGATTCTTTATTCTTCACTGATCGACACTTGCGCGCAAACTGGCTCATTTTGTCACAGATAAAACACTTTTTTCCAAATGCCGGACAGTTTCGTTCTTCATGTGTCATGCCGTAATTTACGCATTCTGTAGCAAACTCTCCCTATTCGCGGCGTCGTCTAAAATTTCTTTGATTCTGAGGGGGCTGATTAGACATTTGCGATTGTTTACATTCCGGCAAAGGTTGTTGTGCCCATTCACTTTGTTGTTTGTATAACAGGTTAACTGAATCTTCTCCCGCGGCCGTGAACTTAACTTGCTGTTAGGTTTGTTCTGCTGCCTTTATGATGTCGACTGCCTTTTGTATAGTGTAAGTTCGTTTGACCTCAATAAACGTTCTCGTACATGATCATGCTACCCAACACAAGGCGGTCACGAAGGATTTCGTCTGGCGTGCTAGTATCATCATCGCCATTTTTTGCAATTGCTTGCAGTTCGGTTTTCAGTTCTTTACGATATGAACATATTTCTCTGCAAGACCATTGGCTTTTGGATAATATGGACTGGTCAAAGTATGCTTGAATCCCCATGGTGAGGCAAATTTCTCAAACTCGGTTGATGTATATTGAGGTCCATTATCCGTTACCATTTTGTCACATATTCCATGCCGGGCTAACAGAGACTGGATGACTTCTATAACCGTGCTGGCCAAAGTATTGAGTAGCTGTTATGATTTCAAACTATCGGCTCTAATAGTCGACTACCAAACCATAGTTCCTGACCTGTTGTCCAGTGTGAATAAATTAGACCGCTAAACGCTGTCATGGACGTTCCTGTACTTCTGAGTTAATCATTGGCTCCTTCAAATCCCGCTCGAGTCAGTCTGTCTCGTTCGTGATTTCTTGCAGCTTGTCATCTGTGACTGAAATATTGTTCCACACAGTGTGCACCATTTCTTCTAAACTCATTTGGTCTTTGTCACCTAGAGAGGTTGTCTGCGACTGGAATTTATTTCTCTACACACATATACAAATACAGATCGTATTTCTGTAAGTGAAGTTGCATTCTTTGCATTCGTGGTCAAGAGGTTTATGATCGGCTTCAATGGTGATTCGACGACCAAAAATATATTGTTGGAACTTCTCACACCCAGTGACATTTGAAAGCAACTCCTTCTCTCAATTTGGGAATAATTACTTTGTGCAGATGTCATTGCTCTTGAGGAATAGGCAATAGGTCTTCCTTCTTGCATCAATACAGCTCCCATTCCATATTGAGAAGCATCCACTTGCAAGGTAATCTCTTTCTTTGGATCAAAGTACTGCAACACCGGGGTGTTTGTGTTAGTAATTCCTTGACTTTGATGAAGATATTGTCTTTCTTCAGAAGCTGACGTAGATGTGCTGTATCTCTTGAGGAATAGGCAATAGGTCTTCCTTCTTGCATCAATACAGCTCCCATTCCATATTGAGAAGCATCCACTTGCAAGGTAATCTCTTTCTTTGGATCAAAGTACTGCAACACCGGGGTGTTTGTGTTAGTAATTCCTTGACTTTGATGAAGATATTGTCTTTCTTCAGAAGCTGACGTAGATGTGCTGTATCAGAAAGCTTATAGGGAAAACTTGGCTAAGCCGTTTATCATCCCCATCACGGCATCACCGTCTCCAGTTTCTTCTTTGATGTAGGTGGTCTCCTCTAGTTGTCTTACCTGTATGGCCTCGATTTTGTCGATTTCTGTTTCCAACCCTTTGGCGGTAAATTTGTGGCCAAGATATACCACCTCTTCCACTCCAATCTCCATCTTAGCAGGATTTAGCGTCGGCTTTTTTTCTTGACAACGTTGCAGTGTGGCTCTTGAATTGTTATCATGCTCTTCACGAGTTTTACCGGTCATTAAGATGTCATCAATTATGACGTTTACTCCGTCCACATTTCCCAGAGCCTCATCTGCTTTCTTCTCAAATATCGCCTGGCAGACACACTTCCAAATGCCATCCTGGCGAAGTACCATATTCCAAAAGGTGTACTAAATGTTGTTAGCTTGCTGCTTTTGGTCATCTAATTTCACCTGCCAGTAGCCCGAAGCTGCATCCAATTTTCTGAAATATCTTGCACTACTGATCTTGCACGTGATATCTTCTAAAGTTAACAGTGGGTAGTGTTCCCTTATTATGGATTTATTTACATCACTAGGATCCAAACAGATGCACAGCCGATCAGTACACTCTTTTACACATATTAAGGTGTGTAATTTGAAAAGGTGTGTAAATTTACACACGGAAAGATGTGTAATGTGCTTGTCGCCAAAATAACACACCTTTTGCCGTGTTTTTGAAAAGGTGTTTTTTTACACGCCTAGATGTGTTTTTTTATACATATTAAAATGTGTTATTATAAACGCATTACGCTATATACGGCTACGGGGCCAAACATAGAACACAAAAATCGGCCTAAAAATAACGAACGACTTGGGCAATCATAAATAAGAAACACTAGATTTGAAACTGATTTTATTAGTAACAAAACCTACAGACACAAAACTAACATTCATTGTAATGAAAAACTCGACAACACTTGATTGTATCTGCAACTGAGAGACTTTCGTATTCCGCTTAGCTATGCTTGAAAGCTTCGTCTATTTAAAAAGAAGTAACAGCGATATATATTAATGAAGTAATGTAGTGTGGCTGATACTGTAATTGTAAATAGTCTTTAGAGGGTAAGTTCTAAAATTGAGAAGGGAGTGAACTAGAACTATGGACATAGAAGCCATAATAAAGATTTTACAGCCTGAATACTAGAAATGTATACACTTAGTCTCACTAAAACTGTTATTATTTCATAACAATTAAACATAATTCAATGCTTTTAGTTAATTCCCAAGAGAAATGTATATACTGTTAGCCCTGCAAATTTGATCAAGATTGCTTAAATACTTTTTGAGATATCCTGCGCGCAATATCAGGAATCGGGCTTTTTTGTCAAATTGAAAAAAATGGCTTTAAAGCTAAATATTTTGATTATTAACAAGATAATCAGCTTAAAGTAGCAATATATAGTAACATAACGATAGATATCACTTTAAAAAGCTCCTCCCTCATATGTGGTATGCCAGGGGTAAAATTGGCGCTAAGAACACTACGACCCTGTTGCATTATGGGATACAAATTGAAATTCGGACAGCACCCTACGGCCCCCAACCATAAATAAACATTTATATTCACAATTCAAACATTTCGAAATACTAGAGCAATACTTCAATAAATCTAATTCACATATATGAAGTAAAATTTAAACATTTTTACTTGCTACGAGACGGACTTAAAACCAGCCTCCCATACTGCCACGATTCGCACAGTACTTCTATCACACAGTTCTTCGCATGACAGGGATCGGGATCACGAAACTTTATGATGTCTTTACCCAACTGGTTACATAGTTAAGTCCTCTTCAGATTTTAACACAACAGGAACGTACAAAATACGTCTTGCTATGAGAAGCCATTACGCTCTAGTAACGAAAAACAAACTCGTTCCCATTACTTTTCCCACGCGGTTGAGGTAAACACTCACGAAATAATAGAGAAATTAGCTTTTTTGTTCCCGCTTCAGCAATAAAACGCAATAGAGATGATTAAGTAGGCTTCAAAGATTGAAATTATTCAAAAATAAAAAATTGATGAATTTCGTACTTTTTGGTATAGGACCCCCTTAAGAACTTTAATAGTACCGAATTTCAAAACAATCTAAGTGACCCATTTAGTGATTTTGGCGAGTACACAGATGTGAATGTAGCATGGTATAATTGGAAAGAAATATTTTTGCGATCGCTGACCAACATGCGCCATTACGGCAAAGAAAAGTGAAGAATAAGTACAGACCATGGCTAAACTAATGAAATTAAGAAAATGAGTTATCACAGAGATTATTTAAAGAAAAAAGCAGTCTCAATTCTTCAGTACATCACAAGGCATATAAATAAACAATGTCGAAATGAAGTCAGCCGTATTATTAAAGATGCTAAAGAGAAATACTGTAAAACAAATTGAGAAAATTGTAAGAACAGTAAGGAAACCTGGAAAATTATTAATGAGTTGCTTAATAAAAAAACAAAATCCACTGTGATAAATGAACTAATTGTCAATGACAATAAAATAATTGGAAATAAAAATTTAGAAAATGAATTTAATAATTATTTCTCAAACTTAGAATCTCCACTAGCGGAAAACTTATCCCCGAGTGATCTCAATCCTATTTGCTATGTGATCCATGGAGACAGTGTTTTTGAATTTAAGACGATTACGCGTTCAGAAGTGGAGAATGTTGTGTACGGCTTGAAAGTCAACAAAGGGTCGGGTCTGGATAAGATTTCAAATAAGTTACTAAAGGCCGCAGGAACCTCAATTGTTAGTTCCCTTGTGTATATTTTTAACCTAGCCCTAAACACCGGGACATTTCCTGATGATATGAATATTGCAAAAATTACACCTATTTTCAAATCAGGAGATAAAACAGACTGTGGAAACTATAGACCTGTTTCAGTAATATCAGCTGTTGCTAAAATTTTCGAGAAAATTATTTATGGACAACTATTTGGTTATGTAATGGACAATGCAATAATTTCAAATCAACAATCAGGTTTTCGTCCTAAACATTCAACGGAAACTACACTACACTACTTCATTCTATGAATCAATGTCTTATTAATATGGACAAAGGTCCAATCAACGGCCTTTTGTTTTTAGATCTCAAAAAAGCGTTTGACACTGTTGACCACACAATACTTTTATCTAAATTAGAACGCTACGGAATAAGGGGGACTGCTCTACAGTTACTACAGTCTTATCTCCAACAAAGAAAGCAAACATTTAAGCTACAACAAGCAGTATCAAAACAAGCAGAAGTCACATTGACGAGAAGAAGTCACAGAAGTCACGTGGAGTTCCATTGCTCTTTCTCTTGTACATAAACGATCTTCCAAACTGCTTCAATGTTTGCGGATGACACCAATTTAACTTGCCAGGGATCGTCATTCTCATATATTGAAAATAAGATTAATATAGGTTTGGAAAACGTACACAAATGGCTAACTGCTAACAAATTAACCCTAAATTAACAAAGGAAAAACTGAATACATGCTGATTGGATCTAGGCAACGATTGAATCAAACCTCACATAACCTAAAAATAGTTATTGGTGACCAAATCATAGGAAGAGTAACTATTGACGAACAGTTAAAGTGGAGAGAACATAGTGATATTCAATGCAAAAAAAATTCTAAAGCTATCGTTCTTTTAAGAAGAGCAAAAAATTTTGTAGCTGAAGATACACTACTAAAAATATATAAATCACTTGTTCTACCCCACTTTACATATTGCTCGACCGTATGGAATGATGGCAACTGTACAAATATTGACAAATTATATAAATTGCAAAAACGAGCTGCTCGAGTGATAACGGGCTCGACTTATGAAGTCAGATCAAACGATATTTACCAAAAACTAAAATGGGAACCAATTAAAACTATTCTTCAGAAACGAGAAGATTTAATGACATTCAAGGCGTTACAAAATATATGACACCAAATTATTTATCAAACTTGTTCGTTACTAGTCATAATAATACATGCATTTTAAGAAGCAATGATCGAAAACTCTATTTAGAAAAACCAAAAACAAACTCTTAAAACCAGCTTCTCCTATCGCGGAGCTACGTCGTGGAATAAAGTACCGCTTGAAATCATCGAGAGCTCTGATTTATCAATTCAATCATTCAAAACATTAATTAACAAATACTAACTATAATAAACAAGAGAAGAACCTCGATAATTTTAATGATGTAATTACCTCATACACATCCACAAGACGTATTTTATTTTTATTGTATATTATTATATTAGCAGATTTAGTATATCTTAGTCAGTTAGTTAGTTAGTTAGTTAGTTAGTTAGTTAGTTAGTTAGTTAGTTAGTTAGTTTAGTTAGTTAGTTAGTTAGTTAGTTAGTTAGTTAGTTAGTTAGTTAGTTAGTTAGTAATTAGTTAGTAATTGTTATTAGAATTCATTTGTATTTATTATTGTATTTTATAAACACGGCCCTTTGAAAATCAGGAAACTGAAAGGTCACTGTGTGAAAATAAGTTTAAAGATTGAAGATTAAAGATTAAGGAAATTTAATTCACTTTAAATATTCTTTTATGTGCATCTCAATGAGCCTTTCTGGCTTCGTTCTGAAGCAGACACACAAACTAGGCTAGAAAGGCTTATTAAGAATTTTCTTTTCATGATGTCTTACACTGCCAAAGTCAACCGAAACTTTTTCGGTTGACTTTAGCAGTGTGAGACATCATGGAAAATTTTCTCATGTCTCTGAGGATGATTCTGTAAAAGGCTTATCAAGATGCAATAAAAGAATATTCAAATTAGTCGCCATTATGAAAGTGTTGTATATTTTGACACTTTTTTGCGAAACATTTGTCACATGCACTCACAAATATATTTTTATTGACTTTAACAGGATCTTGGGAAGTGTCTTGTATCCGGTAAAAGATGATCCTTTTCGTCAGCTGACAAAGTGCGATTTTGCAGGTGACATTAGGAGACTGAACACATCATTTCATCAAGGAACCAGGAATTGGCTTTTAGAGAAAGTTGATGGCTGGTTTACAGATAAAGATTCACGAGTAATGATCTTGACTGCTGGTCCTGGAGTTGGAAAAAGTGTATTTGCTGCCAAAGTGTGCCAAGTGTATAAAGATAAAGGAAAATTGGCTGCGTGTCATTTCTGTAAGTTCAACTTCGCAGATTACAAAGATCCACATAAAATGCTACAATCTCTAGCAGTCCACATGTGTACGAACGTGAATAAATTTCAAGAGACGCTGGTTGGAGAGCTACTAAGAAATAATACAAGAGATAGCGTTACAGATGCTTTCCGTGTACTCTTAAAAGATCCCTTGATCTCGCTAGAAAATCAAGAACCCATGTTGATTGTAATTGATGCATTGGATGAGAGCGAGACTGGTGGCAAGAGCGAACTGTTAGACCTAATAGCAGAAGAATTTCCAAAGCTTCCGACCTGGATTAAGATCTTTATTACCAGCAGACCTGAGTTGCCTGTGCTGAAGAAATTAACTCACTTCAATCCCATTGAGATCCGACCCGATAATGCAGACAACAAAAAAGATCTGAAATCCTATCTTCAATGCTGTTTGAAAGATCTTGATGTTGCAATTCAAACCAGTTTTCTTAAAATATGGGTTGACAAATGCGAAGGTTCCTTTCTTTATGCTTATCATTGCCAGTTGGAACTTTGTCGATTGAAAGGAGATGAACGATTACGTGCCGATGATATATCTGTAGATATTATGCCTCAAAGCATAGGTGTTTGCTATGAGAAGTACTTCGAGCGCCTGGAAAAGGAACTAAAGAAGTTGTCACCCGAAATTGACTTTTCACGAATTTTAGAAGTCCTGGTTGCAATGAAAGGTCCCCTTCCATTGAATTTTGTCGCTGAAATTCTGAACTTACCAAGCGGTACCTGTGACATGAATGAAGTAATATGCAAAGTCAACGATAGCCTTTCAGCATTGCTGCTTGTTTATGACAACTGCTTAACTGTTTTTCACAAAACAGTAGTGGACTGGCTTCTTTTATCCAGTGGATATAATCAGCATCGATTTGTTGTGAAGCGAGTTTTAGTTGGGCACAAACACTTATGGCAAGCATGTCGAGAGAGATTCGTGGAATTAGAACGAAAGGGAACAGATGGCGTAACTAAGACTGCAGAACAAAAGTATGCGACAAAACATGGTATTGGCCATCTCAAAAAAGTGACCCATGACACAGGAGGTAAAAAATCTTTGAATTGATATTTAGTTTGGTTTGGTTATTTTTGCTTCACTTCCAATATATATATGTATTTAACCTGGTGATTTTATTGAGACGTACTGGTGAATCATGTTCTTTTATATATTATATATTATATATTATATATTATATATTATATATTATATATTATATATTATATATTATATATTATATATTATATATTATATAATGCACGCATACTCATTTATATATAATTAATTTTCCGCCTGACGCTTCTATTCTTGCCTAGTATACGTAATACTGACTTTCGTTTTATTGAAGATAATTGAGAGTGGAATTAGAGCCAGCAAAAGAAGTACTGATGAGAGTCTCCTTGAAAGATTCATTCTTTATCTGATACTAATCTGAGTTATTTCCACTCGCTCTCTCCTCCGCAAGGGCTCAGTAATAGCTAGGGCCTTGGGAAAGCGCGCGAGCAAAGGCAGGCGTAGTGGGCCGAGGAAGATCAGAGGCGTGCGGTGGAGGATCGGAAGACGGAATTGAAAACGAGCGTGTTGTAATGTGCGGTTCTCTAGTCAAAATCAAATTTTAATAGATCTGTGGACTGCAGTTTTCTGGCCATGGGAGATAATGACGATAGTTTGCACGAAGTACAACGTTTTCTTCAAGATCTAAGTCTACAGAATGCTAGATGTTCTGGATGTTATTTTGAATTTTTCTATGGAAATATGAAAAACTGATTCAAAACGTTGCCAGATCGACTGACAAATGTTTATCGAACGTTCATCAACAAAGCCGACTTACAGCGCTGGAAATATTCTCAGCGCTGACTTTCTACGACAAAATGGTAAGATCTATATTTACAAGTCACTTTGTCCTTAGAGATCAATGATAAACTTTCTTGTCGGGTATAGCGTCAGTATTTATTTGCATAATTCAAAGCCGGAAAACCCTGTCCTTGTGCTACAATAACAGTTCTCGAGTTGAGAATTGTCTGGCAGCGATTTAAGTGTGTCTTTTGTTCACAATTTATTGATTTCCAACTTTTCCGTAGTAGATTTGATTATATATTGAAATCCTGAGTCTGGCGCCTAGTCCATCACGGAGTTTGGGTGCCATATTTTTTTGTCCACACTGACATCAATATCTGGCTCATTTTCTTCCCCTCTTCCCTTCATTCCCCGCGCGCCTTCTCCATTGCCCGCATGCCTTCGCCTCCGAGCCTTTGTGGAGGAGAGGTTCCAGTCACCAGTGCTTCGTTTAAGCCTGCTGGCAAGTGTTTCTTAGTAGCCTGGGCGAGGAAACGCTTGCAGACAGACACCGAGATTTTAAAAACCGTCCACACTTGAACGTTTCATATTTGTCAAATGCCGACCAATGAAAATAAAGCGTTAAATAAACAAAAGCGAATTTTACTTCCGTTGAACAAAATAAAGTCGGTCTAACGGTTTATCGGTAAAACTAATATAAATTAAATAATGTAGATTTCAAACGAAAAAACAAAATAACGCTTTCTAAGCAGGCTAGTTGCCAAACGGGGAATAAATGGAATACAAGAGTAACTAGAAATATGAAAACCTTACTATGCCAGCTATAATTGATGAGATCTTTTATTCAGTCGGGAATCGTAGACGAGTGATAAAAATTAAAGCCCAGCATAAAACACGAATGTAAGGTATTGTAAAAGTATAATAAAATTTGTTAAGGTTCTAACGTTTCGTTGCTTCACGCAACATCACCAGAGAATGAATGATGTATAGGCGTCAATAATTGTGTTATTTGATTTAAGCAAATAACTGCTATGTTATTAATATTTGATTCAAGCAAATACCTGCGGCCACTCTCGCACAGGATGATCGAGAGCTGATTTATGTATTTACATTCAAATCACTTGCTAGACGCGATTTCGATTTCTTATCTCGCTAAGAATTTAACTATTTTTGTAGTATTTTCATTGAGTGTGAGACTTCAGTAATCCTTATACGTTTATTTTCAATCGCCTATACTACAATGGATGAGAAGTCGCTGGAATTGGTATTTGAAAAACTATTAGACAAAAAGCTTAATCCAACTACTTTCAATTCCGGCCTATACAACGGTGCAAAAGATTGAAGAATCGATTGAATTCCTAAGCAAGTAGTATGATGATCTTATTAGTGGGGTTGGTATAGGAAAAAATTGTGCGTTTTATGATACCAACACGAAACTTGGCAGTCTTATAGAGTTTGACGTGCTTAAAAAGATAGAAATTTTCTATTTTTAGAAATCCCAACTAGATGCCAGACTCCCCAGAGAGTTTTGTGCAATTTAACCTTATAACGAGATTAAATTAAGTCATATTCTGTTGAAAATGGACACAACTAAACACTTCGATCTTAAGAACGATACATTTACTTGCTATACTATACATAACCAAATTTACAATGATTTAAGGGCGATACTTGGCCCCAGTCTTCCAATACACACTCTTACTCGAAAACGCACCTCAGCTTAAGCTTAACATTAAATGTTCAACACTTTATAACCAAAAAGATAGATCAGAAAATGAAAACGTGCACCCAATCCATTTTAGTAGGTGCTAGCTCCCATTTTTCTTGATCTAAATATCCAATAAAACAAAAATTATTTTTCTTGAATTATCATTGACCATTGCAATTACAATTACAGAGCTCTGTACATTCTAATCTGAATGATTTGTACCTGCATCTTGTGGAACATTTCTGTATTTTGCAACCACACTTGATTAGTTCCTGACAAGCCTTGGAAGCATCTGGGATGGTCATCCAGTTGGGAGATACTTTCCCATTTCTCTGTACCCAGTGTCCTGATTAGCACCCCCCCGGACACGGGTCGGGGTCACGTGTACAATCACGAGGCCATAAAAAACTTGTCAATTTCACTTCGAGAGAGACTTGTGATTCTCAGTGATGTTGTGAGACCTTTTTTTGTTTATTTTCTTTATTAAATACTTTATAAATCACAACGCAATGTTTCAAGTTTGTGCGTGAGTGTATACCGAGGACGAATTTGGTATATAGTGGTGCCGTGACCAGGATTATAACCGAGTCAGAGATTTAAAACCATGGATGAAAACGAGTCGAGACAAATAGCAGACGAAGGGCCGAGAAATGAAGGCGTTCAACGATTGGAAAACGACATTAAAGAGGAGATTTCAAAACTGACATTTTACTTGGACCAGACAGAAGAGTTACCACAGGGAGCCCATCTTGGCAGAGCGTGGGTACCCTGTGGCACACTCGATCGTGGTGTGTTTAGGAAAATAATAAAGGGATGAAACACGAATTCTTCCTTGTTTTGAACATCGTTTTACAACTGAGCGAAGTAGTTGTGATAATGATTCATTTATCAAAATATAATCAAAATGAGGCAAAATCTCACCTTTTAGCCGTGATTTTGCAGCTAAATTACATATCGTATTTTCGAGAGATGTGTTCCGCAAGTAGCTAGGACACTACGTCATCGTTGACACTTCGGATAGCTACGAAATCCTACGATAAGCTTTTCGGATAAAGCGGGAAGTCTCAGGATTATTGATTTATTGCACATTCATCTGACTCTGAGTTTCAGTAGGTTTCAGTATTCCAACGGTGGCTCCCGACGATACGAGATGTCCTGGCTACTTGCGGAACACATTCCACGTTGAACGTTTGGTGTTTCATCCCTTATATTTTTTTCTCTCCCTCCCCCCCTTTCCCCCGTTTTTCCCTCGCTTCCGGTAACCGTTTTCCGTATTTTTTTAAATCCCCTGCCACAGTCCCCCGCGCGTCTTTCGAGTCCGCCACAGGTGCCCAAGTGCTGCCAAGATGGGCTCCCTGTGGAGTTACTAGCATCAAATGACTACGAAGAGATGAATATTGTGGAGCAAAGGACAACCAAAATCAACGAGAGATTGTCGGAGTTAATATCGCGTACTCAAGAAATGAAAATCGAGCTTGATATTTCACCAAGAAGTGTTAGACAATGGAAGAAGGAAATAAAGTTGAGTTACGCACCGTTGATCGAAGAGAAAGAAAAGATAACAAAGGCCTTGCAAGAGCGAGAACAGGAGATCAAACGAGAAGAAGAACAACAAATTATCGAAGCGGAAACGCGACAACAACATAGAGCAGAACAACAACAAGAGGAGATTCGTGCCAGACAAGAAGAACGAGAGGAGAGATTAAGACAAGAGAAGTTAGCACAAGAGCGACAAATTTGGCAGGAGAGATTACGAGCTGAGATCAAGGCAACCGAGCAGAAACTTGAATTGGAAGCACAAGCGAAGTCGACTCAAGCGAAATTGCCAAAATTGAAAATTTCGCCATTTAATGGTACGCCAACAGATTGGATAAGATTCGAGAACATGTTTGCAACTCAAGTACATAGCAAACCAATAAGTGACGAGGAGAAATACGGGTACCTACTAGAGATGGTCAACACGAAGGTAAGAGAAAAGATTAGCAATCTAAAACCAAGTACACACGGGTACAACACTGCATGGGACAGACTAAAGAAAGACTATGGACATACTACCTTGGTTGTGAGTGCTCATATGGAGGCTATTATTAGCTTACAAGTTGTGAAGGGATCAAACTACGAGCAAGTGAAGGAATTCTACGAGAAAGTAAGTCGAAATTATGATGCATTGGAAACATTAGAAGAAGCAGACATGTTAAAAGGATTTGTGATGTCAACACTCAACAAGTTACCACACATTAGATCAGATCTTGTACGAACTGACGACAGTTGGGAGAAATGGAGTATGAAAGAGTTCCTCGAGAGTCTTCAGCAGTGGTTAAGAAGAAACAAGGTAGAAGATTCATCTAAGAATGACAGTACCAAGAAGGAGAGACAGTGGTATACTCAGAAGGGAAATGGAAAACCAAAAGAGAAGAAATGCATATTCTGTGAGGGAAATCATTGGCCTGATTCCTGTAAAATCCAAGATACAAGGGAGAAACGCAAAGCCTTTTTCGTTGCAAATAAGCTTTGCTTCAACTGTGGTGTTGCTGGTCATCGAGGGAATGACTGTAGAAGTAGAAATTGCCTGAAATGTAAAGGGAGACACCATACTAGTCTCTGTGAGAAGGTGCTAGATGGGAATGCTGTTCTTACTGGGTATACCCCTTCTGATGCCGAAGAATCATTGCCAGCCATCATTCCTGTGAGAATAAAAGGAGAAACACTCTGGGCCTACCTCGACACTGGCTCAGGGAGAAATTTTATATCAAGCAAAGCTATCAAAAACATGAAGCTGTCTCCAATTCGTCATGAGGTCAGACAAATCGTTACAGTAAATGGGATGAAGAAGCAGTCATTGCCAATATACTCTGTTGGAATAGAATCGGTGGATGGAAAGCAAGTGGAGACATGCGAAGTTACAGGATCAACGATGCCCAACTTTACAACCGTGAGGAGACCAGACATGAACAAGTTGATTAAGAAATACGAACATGCCAAGAACAAACAGTTCTACATGAAGAAGGATAATGAGTATCCAATCGACCTGATAATCGGAGACAACCTGTATTGCAAGATGAAGACTGAGGAAGTATTCAAGGGAAAGGAAGGAGAACCAATTGTCGAAGGGACCACATTTGGTTGGGTCATACATGGAGGAGACTACCCATCTAACAAATGCCTGTTTACCAAGGAAGATTCAGATTACGAGAGGCTGTACACTCTTGATGTTCTTGGAATTGAAGACCGAAAGGAAAATGATCAGCAAGAAGTCTACTCAGAGTTCAATGAGAACATTGTGAGAAGTGAGGACGGTAGATACGAGGTAAACATCCCATGGATAGCCGGAAGTCACCTGAGTGAAACAAATCTCGTTCAAAGCAAGAAGAGATTGGTCAATGTTGAAAGGAAGTTGAACCAAGACAAAGAGCTGTGCACAGAGTACCAAGCAATTATTGGTGAACAGTTGGAGTCCAATATCATCGAGAGAGTGCCACCAACACAGACTGGACAACGAGTCTTTTACATGCCACACAAACCTGTGGTCAGGAGAGATGCAGCAACTACAAAGGTTCGAATGGTGTTTGATGCTAGTGCGAAGCCTCACCCCCTAGCAAGCAGCATTAACGAGTGTATGCATACTGGACCTCCTCTTCAGCCGCACCTGTGGGACATCATGATCAGAGCCAGGATGTCAACAAACCTCTTGCTCGCAGATATTAAGAAAGCATTCCATCAAATCGGTATAAAAGAAGAAGATCGAGATGCTTTTCGGTTTCTGTTCAATTTCAATGGCATACAAGAACATTTTCGATTTGCAAGAGTTCCCTTTGGTGCTGAAGCGAGCCCCTTTATCCTTGGTGCGACACTACAGTACCACTACAATCAACAACCACCAGAGTTTGAGGAAACCGTTCAAGCCCTGAGAGAGAACACCTATGTCGACAACCTAATGAAAACCAGCAGTGACATCGAGGGATTGGACAAGTTCAAAGTGGAAGCAACAAAGATCATGGAAGATGCCAAATTCCCTATTCACAAATGGGAATCAAACGTCGGAGCACTAGATGGGTGTGACATGCCAAATCCAGGAAAGATACTGGGACACCGCTGGGACAAGAAACAAGACACATTAGAACTTGAAGTTCCTGTGTTTCCTCCAAACAGACCAGTGACCAAGAAGACAGTGCTGAGCCAATTGGGGAGCATTTACGATCCGTTGGGTCTTCTATCACCAACCTTGGCAGAGGGGAAACATCTTTACCGAGAAGTGTGTGAGGAAAGAAAAGGATGGGATGAAGAAGTCTCGCCTGCCTTGAAGTCAAAATGGTTCAGATGGACAGGACAACTGAGAAACGTACGAGTTCCGAGAAGTATTACAAAGGAGTGTAGAAGAACGAGGGGAATCCATATCCACCAATTTGCTGATGCAAGCAACCTAGCCTGTTCCACAGTAACCATTGCAGCAGTAGAGTCCGAAACAGGAACAGTCAAGGGAATCTTAACGTCCAAGTCGAGAATATCCAAGCGCAACACCTCTATCGCTCGTTTGGAGTTAATCAGCGGCCATATGGCAGCCAACATGGTGAAAAATGTCTGTCAAGCACTGAAGCAGTGGCCAATATCCTCGGTGACAATATGGATGGACAGTATGGTTGCGTTGTACTGGATTACAAAACCAGAACGTCCGTGGAAAGTATTTGTTGCCAACCGGGTGAGGAAAATCGCTGAAACTACCAAGGATATCGAAGTCAACTGGAAATACTGCCCGACAGAGAAGAATCTTGCGGATCTCGCAAGTAGGGGAGCTTCAATCGATAGAATGGAAAACAAGGGATGGTTTACTGGTCCAGACTGGATTTTGAAGAAAGAAGATTGGCCTGAACAACCAGAATTGAAGCAGACGCCTAAAGCAATTGAAGAACAAAAGCCAGTAAAAGAAGCTTCCTATGCCGCCAGAGCTATTACAGATGAATGGAACGACCTGTTAGAACGAAAGCCATATTGGAACACTCTAAGAATTACAGCCTGGGCTTTACGATTTATGCACAACAGCCTCGCCAAACTACGAAAGATCAAGAAAAGATCTGGGCCCCTAACAAGCGAAGAAATAATCGCAGCGAGAAACCACTGGGTGAAAAAGTGCCAAGGAGGAATTCCAGAAAACCTAGAAACCCCCAGCTTCAAGTTGGTGAAAGGCGAAGATACAGGAATCCTGAAATGCCATGGAAGAATCCAAAATTACACGCCTACGTACTTAGAAGATAATCTTCTAGCCGAAAAACTAATCCGACATGTCCACGAACAAAACAACCATTTAGGAGTAGCGCATACGATGGCAAGCCTGAGAGATGACTGGTGGATACCACACCTTAGAGCCCGTGTTAAGAAGCAAATACGAAACTGCAACATTTGCAAAGTGTATTCAGCCAAGCCGTATGGAGCAACCACGACAGCTTCGTTACCAAAGTTCCGTACAGAAGTTAGCCGACCATTTCAACATACCGGGATAGATTTCGCCGGGCCACTCAAGTACGCAATGAAAGGGAAGGTGATAAAGCACGTCAAGGGAAAGGATGGGATCGTTCGAGGAGTTATTATCTTACACAAGGGAAACAATATCGAGCGTCCACTCCAACTTATTTGCCCGTTAGAGATCAAAGCAGCAGCACATGAAGTAAACGGTAACGAAGTCGTTTTGAATGGAAACATTCCAAGAGTTCGAAGTGTAAGAGAAGCTGCTAAGAATGCCAAAGCAAAGATAACACTATTAGCCGAAGAGGACAATTGAGTTCAAACAATTAATTTACTTTAGTGTATAAAAATGAAAAACTTTACATTTTTATAGGGGAGTGTGTCCTGATTAGCACCCCCCCGGACACGGGTTGGGGTCACGTGTACAATCACGAGGCCATAAAAAACTTGTCAATTTCACTTCGAGAGAGACTTGTGATTCTCAGTGATGTTGTGAGACCTTTTTTTGTTTATTTTCTTTATTAAATACTTTATAAATCACAACGCAATGTTTCAAGTTTGTGCGTGAGTGTATACCGAGGACGAATTTGGTATACCCAGCCCCATTCTATAAATTGGGGTAAATCTTGCCATTTGGTAAGTGACTGTCCCCATACATATCTAGAAACGAAAAAAGAGTTGTTAAAGAGAGGAAGAATACAATGTGAATGGACCACTTCATTTACAGTCTCAAGTACAATCATGAACTGCGTATTAAAAAAATAATATTTACCCTCCTTGGAATGTAGCCCTCTTGATATGCTGGTAAAATGCATCCTTTGTAGGTGGTAGGTTTTCGCTGGGACACCCTTTCTTTGTGAACAAACGTCGTCTGGTTTCATTAGCATCACATAGACTGCTAGTTTTGTCATATAACAAAACAACATAACGCTCAACAGCTATGAAATGGTCTCCGCGCAGTTCATCTTGATTGCAGAGTGATAACCTACACGTACGAAACGAAGTGAATGAAGATTCTTGTTAGCCTTAATACGTAACAGAAAGAATACAAGCTATATATCATAGACATGAATGAAAAGAACTATAGTCACTGGATTTGTAGAAATTTGTAAAAATAAAGTTTGCTAAACTACAAAACTTTTAAATTATTACCTTGTAAATGTTTCAGTGATTTCAGGAAATAATCTCCATATATTCCAACATGTCTTCTTTCCTTTACCACAAAAAGCAGATACTGTATCACAGCCCGTAAAGGCGATCCAAAAGCGCAAACCATCACATACATTTCTTCCAAGACTAGCAGCATATTCGTGGACAGGTAACCAACGTTTGTTTCTCCCAACACCATATTCTATCAACAGCTCATCAATGTTTAGCTGATGAAAAAAGGAGACTGCAATAACTATAACGTATCAACTGTTCTTATTGCAATTTTGTGATGACCAGAAGCAGCAGCATGTTTTACATGAAGACGTATGCGGGTGTCCGCTTCCTCGTGGTTGCAAGGAGTTAAATTATGGAGGTCAATATCTCACAAATTAACCACTTCTTCAGTATCTGTTGCCAAAATAACTCCTTCAAAGCTTTGAATAGTGGGACAGTTAATGAGATCTTGTGCGAGTAAATAGAACAGCTCTGACTTGTTTTCATCTACCTGCAGAAATTGTTGCCAGTTTTTCATAAAGGTGTGTTATCTTTCACAGCAATCCTAACACATTTGCCTCTTCTTTCCCTGGTTTCTGGCTTCAAACTCCATTCGATATAAGTGTCAAAAACGACATCGATTCTGGTGAGAGTGCCATCTTGAGAACTCAAAATGAATGGCCAAAAGATGTTTCTGCTGTGTTCTCCATATGTCTTATAGCAGCCTGGGATCCGATCATTTGTACGACAGCACCCCCATCAAACACCTTCACTGTCAAATCTACAGGTGGCATTTCTTTAGTTGTACCAGTAGATTCCAATCCAAGATGCTAACAAAGCCAGACTTCATACATTTCCTTAATTTTCCATACTTGGAGATTGATGGTGGATAAGAATGGCTTTCGTGTGCGAAGAAGTCACCACTTCTTGATTGGCATGCAACATAAAGAGAGGCATATAGTTCGCAGTTATCTTTAAGTGAAGCTATTTTCAGTTTCCCCTTGGATGTTGATACTGTGTTCTTTTTACGGAAAAGCGGCAGGCTGTTTTTGGGTATGGCAAGATAGATAGAGTTTTCACATTTCACACGCCTTTTCACGACATATTCGTTGTATTGTTCCTTTCCGATGCTCTCGGCATTTTTCACTGACTCAACAGAAGGACTGTTCATGACGGTTCTTGTCATAACCTGTACAAGTGAATCTTCCTCATCACTGAAGGGGTTTCCAACCTCAGTAAAAGACTGCTTGAAGCTCTTAATATCTTTACGAAATTTGTTTTCATAAGCATCTGTGTCTTCATGGTGTCGTTTCTCTATCTCGATTTCTTCTTCATTTCTGTTGAAATCCTTTAGCTACTAAGCGAGCAATCTCTGGCCCACCAATCATCCATTTCGTCAGAGAGCTTTCGTTATCCAGGATTCCCACTGCTCCTCCATCAGTCTTCACATCCTTATTATTCTGCTCATGTGCTTGATCCTCTGCCATACAAGAGAATGGTCTGTTGGTGTTCTTGAAAGTAAAATGGCCTTTCTGGAACTCATTGTAGCTATACACGTGGATGTTTCATTGTAAGCATTTTAATGTTTTGTATGAAGATTGGCAGCAATCTGTGTGTGATGCAAAGCAAGCATCCAAGGAGCAATCTCGTAAAGGGCATTCACAAACATTTGGAAATTCAATCCCCTCAAGGCTTCTCACTAACTTTAATAGCAAAGCCTCCAGCTCAATCACGGTTACCCAGTAGTGGAACTGAACAAATTAGCTCTATATATAGAGCATTTCTTTTTTTACATTTTGATAAGTTTTAAAGGAATATTTTAGTGAACTTAACAAAAACATTCGCAACTCCTTATTAAACTATATATTTTAGATAGATAGATGGATAGATGGTTTATTTGAAAAAAATACATAGCAGCCAAGGGCTGAATTGCGTATTTCATTAAAATTACATTTGTTATAATAGATATTCTTATATTAAAATTACAAATTTATATGTAAAATAAATTTACATGAGCTTACATAAAATAGCTATAACAAAATGTCAAGCCTAAACTAAAACTAATTCTTAAAACTGGACATTGACTATTTCATGTTAGCATTAAGGCATGAAGACATTATGTAAGTGTTCTTAAAACGGTTAGTCTTCCATCTGGGAACATTAAATGATCGCGAATGTCTCAAGTTGTGCTTAGTCTCATAAGACGGCGGTAATAATTGATGGAGTCGATGGTTCTTATCATTAACAATGGTAGTAAACAATGTATTACATATATCCTTGTGATGGTCAGCTAGAGGGACGATGTTCATACATTTTAGTGTTTCGGTATAATCGTGATTATAGCAAATGATCGACAATGCCCCCTTTTGTATACGTTCTAATTCACACATTAGATATTGTGGGATAGAAAAATGGAACACAGGGACAGCATAATCTAAAAGAGATCTAATGCAAGTAATGTAAAATAGCCCTAGGTCTTTTCGAGGGACGTTAGCTCTTTTCAGCTGCACTAAAAAATATAACCTTTTAGAGGCTTTTTTAATAACCTCATTTACATGTAAATTCCACGATAGATTACTTGTAATCGTTAACCCTAAAAGCTTAACACTGTCTACAATCTCCAAATCCTTATCCATAACCTTAATCGGCTCTAATTCCTGCTGGTTTCTAGCAAAAGAGATTCGTAGCTCCTTACATTTGTTGGTGTTTAGTTGAACTCTGTTATCAAGAGACCATTGAACCACGTTGTCGGTGAAAAGTTGGGCACTGCTGACATCGTTTTTCCGGACGACTTCTGATATCGTCGTATCATCCACATACTTCCACACGCGGGCGTCTCTAATTACTAGGTCATTTATCATTATGATAAATAACCAGGGCCCTAGTTTAGTTCCCTGTGGAACTCCTGATGGAACTGAGCCCCATTCGGACAGACAACCCTCTGCAAGTTTGATTCTTTGGAGCCGATTGCTGAGAAAGTCAATTATCCAGTTGGTAATGCTGATTGGTACATCTAACGTGCGTAATTTATGAACAAGAATGTTATGGTCTATCAGGTCAAAAGCTTTACGATAGTCGAAAAAGAGAGCTCTTACCGTAGAACCGTTTCCGTCAGTTCCCTTGGTCCATTCGTGGATCATACTCAGCAGGGCAAGCGTGGTAGATGACTTGGGAACCGTTCCGTATTGGTTGGGGTCGATGATTTTCATAGCGGCAGGCTTAACATAGTCACAAACAACAATGTCCTCAGCGACTTTTGAGATGCACGGCGTTAATGAAATAGGCCTCAGATCTTTCTTCAGACACTGCACGGGTTTTTTTTTTGGCAGTGGAGTTACATCAGCACATTTCCATATACTGGGCAGGCGTTGTTCGCTGAATGACGCGTTCAGAATAGTTTTCACGGGGTAAGCGAGCCACTCAGCATACTCCCTCAGCAACCAATTTGGTATCTCATCCGGTCCGGAAGCCTTTGCGGGGTTGAGTTTCGACAACAACTTAAGGACTCTCTCTTCAGATACCTCTAGTAACTCTGGGTTGTCCTCTTCCAATTGTAGGGGAGTTATTGAGGAAGGCAATCGATATTCTTCTAGAGGACCCAAGAACGCCTTATTGATTACATTCGCTATTTCTTGGTCAGGCAAATCCTTGATCTCTTCAACATTTATCTGACCAAGTAAGTTACCAGAGCGAGACTGCATTCCACTAATACGCTTGACCTCTCTCCACCAAGCCTTAGGATTTTCGCCTTTCATTTGTTGTACTCTCAGTTTATAGTAATTAGCTTTGCAGGTTTTCCTTTCGCGATTGACTGCGTTCCTATAGAACCTAAAAAGAACAGAGTCAGCTCCATTTTTTGAAAAGGCCTCTTGTCTTTTTAGGATTAATGACTTTAACTTCTGAGACATCCAAATGGGGTCGGCTGGAATCACACGGATTTTTCTCACAGGCATAAGAAAATCAAGCCCAATATGGATCACATCCTGGAAGACTTTCGAAGAATCTTCGCAGCTTTCCAAAGAATTAAGTAGCAGAGGCCAGTCCATCGAACTTAAAAATCTCCCCATTGCTCTTTTGCAACTAGCTCTTGAATCACGCTTACTGATGACGTTCGTTGCTTTACTATGTTTATTAATTATACGGAGGGAAACACGACCACGACTAATTATTGTGTTACATGGATTGCACACTTTGGGTATTTAGGTCAAATAAAAAGTTATACGATAAAGGCATATTAAGATCAAGACAATCAATGATTTTTTCCTTGTTTACCAAAAGCTGAGGTGCATTTTCGAGTAAGAGTGTATATTGGAGGACTGGGCCAAGTAACACCCTTAAATCATTGTAAAAGTTTGGTTATGTATAGTATAGTATAGTATAGTATAGTATAGTATAGTATAGTATAGTATAGTATAGTATAGTATAGTATAGTATAGTATAGTATAGTATAGTATAGTATAGTATAGTATAGTATAGTATAGTATGGTATGGTATGGTATGGTATGGTATGGTATGGTATGGTATGGTATGGTATGGTATGGTATGGTATGGTATGGTATGGTATGGTATGGTATGGTATGGTATGGTATGGTATGGTATGGTATGGTATGGTATGGTATGGTATGGTATGGTATGGTATGGTATGGTATGGTATGGTATGGTATGGTATGGTATGGTATGGTATGGTATGGTATGGTATGGTATGGTATGGTATGGTATGGTATGGTATGGTATGGTATGGTATGGTATGGTATGGTATGGTATGGTATGGTATGGTATGGTATGGTATGGTATGGTATGGTATGGTATGGTATGGTATGGTATGGTATGGTATGGTATGGTATGGTATGGTATGGTATGGTATGGTATGGTATGGTATGGTATGGTATGGTATGGTATGGTATGGTATGGTATGGTATGGTATGGTATGGTATGGTATGGTATGGTATGGTATGGTATGGTATGGTATGGTATGGTATGGTATGGTATGGTATGGTATGGTATGGTATGGTATGGTATGGTATGGTATGGTATGGTATGGTATGGTATGATTTGGTATGGACGGTATGGTATGGTATGGTATAGTATGTATAGTATATGTATAGTATATGTATAGTATATGTATAGTATATGTATAGTATATGTATAGTATATGTATAGTATATGTATAGTATATGTATAGTATATGTATAGTATAGTATAGTATAGTATAGTATAGTATAGTATAGTATAGTATAGTATAGTATAGTATAGTATAGTATAGTATAGTATAGTATAGTATAGTATAGTATAGTATAGTATAGTATAGTATAGTATAGTATAGTATAGTATAGTATAGTATAGTATAGTATAGTATAGTATAGTATAGTATAGTATAGTATAGTATAGTATAGTATAGTATAGTATAGTATAGTATAGTATAGTATAGTATAGTATAGTATAGCAAGTAATGTATCGTTCTTAAGATGGAAGTGTTTAGTTGTATCCATTTTCAACTGAATATGACTTAATTTAATCTCGTTATAAGGTTAAATTGCACAAAACTCTCCGGGGGGTTTGGGACCTAGTTGGGATGTCTAAAAATAACGTTTAGAGGTACTTTGGCGTTGGGGTCCTGACCCTATATTTTTAAGCACCTCAAACTCTATAAGATTGCCAAGTTTTGTGTTGGTAGCATGAAACACACAATTGGGGCTATTGATGACTGCAACATCCTCACTATATGGCTAGAATTGATGTTCTTGAAACAGAGAATTGTATTCTGGTTAAAGATAATAAGTGTTTAAATCTGATTTGAACAATATATCGAACAAGTTGAGCCTGTTGAAGAATGGCATGAACGAAATGGAGGAGGGAGACCCGAGTCTGGAAATCCGAGGTATTCCTATACACAAGATCAGAGCAAAGAAGATACAAATGTTATCGTTAGAGATGTTGGTAAATTGATAGGGTTTGAGGTGAATGAAGGTGGCATTTCAGTAAGCCACAGACTCCCTAGTCCTAGGAGGTCTTCTGCAAGTAATCAACAACATGTCCAACGAGAGCCACCGATTATTGTCAAGTTTGTTCGTAGAAATGCGCGAGATTCCTACTATAAAGCAAGGCGAGGCATGCGCAATAAATCCACATGAGACCTTGGTTTTACAAGACTCGATGAACGAAAAAATTTCAGTAATTTTCTGAAAGTTTGACTCAGCAGAATAAATCCCTATTCAACCAATGTCTTCGGGTTAAAAGAGCACTGAACTTCAAATTTATTTGGACGTTTTCCGTTAAAATCCTTCTTCATCGAGATTCTGATAGCCCTGCCGTGTGTAAAAAAATGGTCGTGACATAGAGAGGATGTACAAAAATGCCAACTCTTGATCTGACAGATAAGCTTCTAAGATTATTGTATTTATTTTATTATTGCTATGCCTGTCTCAATCTAATTTTGTAAACTTACCAAGGTTTGAAATCCCTTTCTCAATAATCCCTAATTCAAATCTCTCCAATTTTGATCCTGATATAAACATTCCTACACAAACAAATTTCAAATATTACATTATTGAATTTCAAGACAGTGATGAGATAAGAAATTGTACTTCTAGACAGCATTTCTCAGTTCTGCATTCCCGAACATTCGAAGTCTTAGTGTAAATTTTGATGACCTAATGCAATTATTATCCGACTTAAAGCACAACTTTTCTGTTATTGGCTTAACTGAAACAAAGATTATTATAAAACAATAAACATCCGTTGACTAATATTAATATTCTGGCTATACATTTTTTCACAACCCAGCTTAAGTAACCTGCTGGTGGACCTGGGTTCTTTGTTAATAATCAATTGAGTTTTATTAATATGAGAGATGATCTGTCAGTATCAACCGTTGATTATGAAGCACTGTGAATTGAGTGAGATTCAATGAATTTTCCGCTGGTATGAATATGATTAGCAGATTGATTGTGCTTAGCACAATACCTTGCAAGGCTTCAGTAATTTCATTGTCTTGTATCGTATAAATACGCCCTTCTGCCGCACTATTATCACTCTCACTCGCTGATCCTACAACTACACATAATTCTGCTATGTCTGACCGCGAATCACCAGTTGATAACGAAGCCGGAGAATCCTCAAAGTTTGCTGAAGAAAATTCAAAAGATGACAGTGTACAACAAGTCTTTTCGATGTTCAAATCCTACTTAGAAGAGCGATTTGATCAGAAAGGCAAGGAATTTGAGATCAAAAGCAAGAAAAAGAGATCGTTCAGCTTAAATACAAGGGAAATCAGAAGCAATTCGAGTTAAACGCGCAGATTGATTCGATTTTCGACAGCATTCATACAGAAAATCAAAAGCCGGAACACGGCCGTCCAGTGCAGCAGCTGGTAGAACAAGGCAAAGAGCTTATTTGAAAGAGGCAAAAGCTGATCAAAATAGCTGATCGGAACAAAGATGGCTGGCAAGTTGTCGAGGAATATGAGTCCAATGACTTGGCTTCCGGATCGGAAGACGAGAAACGTCTCAAGAAAGCAAAGGAATCCGTCAGCCGAAAACGGAGACAGAAAGAGCTGCAGTCGAAATCCAGCGACAAAAGACCTAAAATTGCTGCTATTGGTTCTGATAATCAGCTTTTTCGTGGTAGGATGTAGTTAAATGACCATTTGGTTCTTTTGTACTTTGTTATTTCTCATATGGTTGGGATCTGCTAGTGAATCCAACCATAACCTGTTTGTCTGTTTTCATAGTAATAAAAGGGGAAAATGCTTTACGTTCGTTTGAACGCAGTGAATTAGAACGTAAATGAATTTTCCGCTGGTATGAATATGATTAGCAGATTGATTGTGCTTAGCACAATACCTTGCAAGGCTTCAGTAATTTCATTGTCTTGTATCGTATAAATACGCCCTTCTGCCGCACTATTATCACTCTCACTCGCTGATCCTACAACTACACATTCCCTCCCACCCTCCCTTTCACAGTTTAATTTGTAACTGCAGAGCAATCTTCTTTTCGCAGGCAGTAGAAGCACTAATGAGGACTACGGCAGATGTTTCAAATGCAACAATTGCGGCCACTGGGCAAGGCAGTGTAAATTACCGTGGAATGACAGACCATTCCAATACGGAGGCCAAAGTGGATATACTTACGGTAAATCAGGACCCAATTTCAAGCCGCGATGAATTGTTACAGGTACCTGAATTATCCTCTAAAAATTTTGAGTTTGAAATAGGCTATACTCAAAACGTGAAAGGAAATCTCAAAAGAAATGTATCGTTTTGGAGAACAATTGGTACATCAAGATTTATCCTTGACGTTATAGAGCATGGCTACAAATTGCCTTTCGAAAAATTACCGGAACCAGTGCATTTGAAGAATAATAAATCAGCTGAAAAGCATGTGGTTTTCGTCAACGAAGCTATTTTAGAGCTTGTTAACTCTGGCAGGGTTATCCAGATTCATACTGCTCCTCAAGTTGTTAATCCTTTATCAGTCGCTGTCCAAGCGAGCGGTAAAAAGAGATTAATCCTAGACCTAAGGCACGTGAATAAGTGTTTGTTGAAAATGAAAGTCAAATACGAAGATTGGAAAATAGCCTTGGCGTATTACCAGCAGAATGCATACGTTTAGTTTTGATTTGAAAAGCGGATATCATCATATAGACATATACAACGAGCATCAAACGTATTTAGGTTTTTCTTGGCGTTCTCCTAATGCACAAAGCGATTCCTTTTACGTTTTTACTGTCCTTCCATTTGGTCTATCGACAGCTCCACATATTTTCACCAAAGTGGTGAAACCTTTAGAAAAGCACTGGCGATATATCGGTATAATCATTGCTATATTTTTGGATGACGGTTGGTCTTTAGACAAAAGTATGCAAACTTGCAGTTCTAATGCCAAAACGGTGAGACATGATCTCATACGCGCCGGTTTTATCCCAAACGATGAAAAATCAATTTGGGAACCTACACAATCGTTAGATTGGTTGGGGCTGACGTGGAACTCTCAAAAAGGTACTTTGAGTATTGTGCCAAGACGAATTCAAAAAATTTTCGACACAATAGAGCAAATAATTGCATTTGCATTTAAAATTTCGGCAAGGCAATTGGCAGCTCTTGTCGGGCAGATTATTTCCACTGGGGCAGTTATTGGTACCATAGCGAGGATAATGACCAGGCATTGTAGCATGTCCATAGCTACTGCCTCTACTTGGGACACAGAATTCCGATTAGATGATTACTGTAGACGGGAGATTTATTTTTGGAGAGACAATATAAGAGTCTTACAACGAAAGGAACTGTTTTTTGTATAAAACGCCAAGTTGTTTTGCGTACTCAGATGCCAGCGATACCGGCTGCGGATCGCTGATAACAATGAATGAGGCTACTGTATGTCACAAAATGTGGTTACCTCATGAGAGGGCTAAAAGTTCCACATGGAGAGAATTGGCTGCCATCGAATTTGCTATTCTATCGTTTAAAGATATTATAAAAGGTTCCCCCGTTAAATGGTTTACTGACAATCAGGCAGCAGCAAAATAGTTGAGGTCGGAAGTATGCGTTTAGAGCTGCACGATATTGCTCTTCGTATCTTCAGCGTTTGTCTTCAAAACGCTATTAACTTGGATATTCAGTGGATCCCGAGAGATTTGAACACTAGAGCTGACTATCTAAGCCGTCTTATCGATATCGACGATTGGGAAATCACGAATGCGTGTTTTGCTTATTTGAATAATCTATGGGGACCGTATACGGTTGATTGTTTTGCGAATTACTACAATTGTAAGTTACAACGATTTTTCTCAAGATTTTGGAATCCCAATACAAGCGGAGTCGATTTTTTCATCCAAAACTTAGCCAATGAGATTTGTTGGGCTGTCCCGCCAGTTCCCATTATTTCCAGAGTTCTGCATTACATGTGGCATCAGCAAGCAACAACGACCATAGTAGTACCCTTTTGGCCATCGGCTAATTCTTGGCCTGTTATCATGTCGAAGTTTCGAACGTTTGTCATAGATCGTAAAGTTTTTGAGGGTCGAGATATTTTAAAGCAGGGTCGCAATGTTAATTCACTATTCGGATCTGACAGATTCTGGGGACAAATGATAGCTTTTCGCATGGACTTCCAGAGATAATTAAATTGTGTTCTACTTTCTGTTCGTATGTTTTATACAGTCTGGCAGCATATTTCATTTGAAATCGCCTTTAATAGTAAGAAATGGTTTTGGGTTATCATGAAACGAACTAACAAGTGGCACTGGCCACAATTTGTTAGTGTCAGCTATTTTAAAAGAGGATTTAATGTGGCACTGGCCTATATTATATGTGCAGAAGCGGCGCTGGCTGCTCCAACGTTTTGAGAGAATATGAAATATTGTTTTTTGCACGGCTTACACAGTACAGACTTTAAATTATTGCAATTCTCTTTGAGCGTGAATAGAAGTATTGTTGCACACACTAACGTTTCCCCTCTTTCAGGTTGTATGCTCAAGCAAATCTTGGGAAAATGCGCCTAAAGTTGTCATTCAACGTCTGGAAAGTCTTGTTGATGTCGTGTTAAAATCTCGTAGCGACTCAACGACAGAAGCATACGAACGAGTTATTAGTAAGTTCTTTCAGTGCTGCAAGGAAAAGGAAATTCCGCTAACATTGTCCTTTCCCGTTTCAGTTATCGCGTTGTTTCTATTTTCGAAAGCCAAAGACTCGAAGTCCGTAAGTTCAGTTCAGCTAGCCAGCGCCGCTTTAAAGTGGTTGCATTCTTTTACACCTGATAATAATCCTAATCCACTGGACAGTCCTTTTTGTAAGAACATAATAGAATCTGCGAAGAGAACATATAGCAAACCCATCCGAAAGAAGAAACCCGTGTCTACAGGCCTTATCAAAAAGTTAATAGACAAATTTGGCAGAAGTAACAATAATCTAAAAGATTTAAGAATTGCAGCTATGTGTTCAATAGGTTTTGCAGGATTTTTTAGGTTTAAAGAATTGAGCAATATTCAAGCAGATCACATTGATTGGCACGACGACCATCTTAGAATACTTGTTCCACAAAGCAAAACGGATATTTATCGTGAAGGACAATTTGTTTACATTCAAAAAATCGGCGGCGAATACTGTCCCGTAAGCGTGTTATCGAAGTACATGGGCCTTGCCAACATCGAGTTCGACAGCTCGGCCTTTCTGTTCCGTCCATTGGTGTTCCACAAGCGCGGATCTTTCTATTCGTTGGGAAAAGGTGCACTTTCGTATTCACGAAGCCGAGAGTTATTTAAGGAAGCGTTAACGACTCTCGATTATGACGCCACGAAGTATGGTCTACACAGTTTAAGGTCAGGTGGTATAACATCAGTGGTACAAAACAGTAACAACTCCATTCCTGAAAGACTTCTCAAATTACACGGAAGATGGAAAACGGACACTGCTAAGGATATGTACGTTCAGGAAAGTTTGCACAGCAGATTAGAAGTTTCCAGTTATCTGGGGCTATAATTGTAAAATTATTATTTGTACTTTCTTGAGGCAATTTGCAACGTAATAACATTGTGCGATGATTTAACGAACGTCGTATTTCGCGATTATTAAAATAGTTGGGATCTGCTAGTGAATCCAACCATAACCTGTTTGTCTGTTTTCATAGTAATAAAAGGGGAAAATGCTTTACGTTCGTTTGAACGCAGTGAATTAGAACGTAATAGTGATTTGCAACATGATCTTATTTGTGGAGTTATTTATAGACACCCAGGTAGTAATCTTGAAACGTTTATGAGTTATCTAGATACAACAATAGATAAAATTAATCGGACACAAAAGTTTTGTATTATAATGGTTGATTTCAACATAAATTTACTTAACTCTGACTCTCATCAACCAACAGATGATTTTCTTAATACACTTGGGTCATATTTGTTTAGCCTTCATATACTTCAACCTACTCGTACAACTGATCATTCTGCTACTTTAACTGACAATATGTTTTTTAATTCCCATCATACTATATAAGTGGAAATATAATTCATGACCTTACAGATCATCTTCCTGATTTTCTAATTGTTAATAAATTTTCCACTCTTCCAAAAAAGTTCAAATTCTTTAGACGGGACTATTCCAACTACAATGAAAATGATCTAATTGATGATTTACAATTAATGGATTGGAATGTGGAATTGCCTGAGAACAATGATGTTAATATTGTTTTGGGGGCTTTTTACACTAAGTTGAATACAATTATTGATAAACATCTTCCATTGAAACAGATAAATAATAAGGATCTATAAATAAATAATAAGAAAGTTAAACATATGTCTAAACCTTGGATTACTAGTGCCTTAAGGGTATGTTTAAATATTAAAAATAGCCTATACAAAACATATATTAAAACTGTAGGTCAACTTATTATCATAATATATTTAAGAACTATAGAAATTAACTGAAACATCTAATACAAATTAGTAGAAGGGAATACTATAATGAATATTTTAATATTAAGAAAAGTAACATGAAAAATATCCGGAGAGGAATTAAAAAGATTATAAGTCTAAAACCAACAAGTTGCAATTTTCCATCTAAGATAATTAAAGAAAATTGCTAATGGTTTTAATGCGTTTGATGAGTTTTTGTAGAAATAGGGGATAAATTGGCTAAGAATGTTTAGCTCGAAAGCCAAATTGTTTGTTGTATTGTAGTATATCATGCTTATCATTAAATTTTATGAGTCGACGATACATCAATTTTTCAAGAATTCTATTAAAGACTGAAAGTAATGAAATAGGACGATAATTAGAAAGATCCAGGTGAGATCCCTTTTCATGAATAGGTATTATTCTTGCAATTTTAAAACTATCAGGAACTCTTCCTGTAGAAATTTAAAGATTATACAATATTTCTAATAGACCAAGAAATAAGTGTTTAATTTTTTTTTAAATGTACGTCGGTATGCTATAAGGTCCAACTGCTTTATTTTGATCTATATAGGAACAATATAGCCAACCTAATATAGATCCTAATAGGATCTATATAGCCAACAAGAGGAACTGAGGACCCTTTTAGCTATTTTATCTCTATTACTGATAAAATACAAAATGCTGTAGAAGCTAATGTTTACTCTTGTAGAATCTATTTAGACTTTAGTAAGGCATTTGATACTGTCGACCACAATATTCTATTATATAAACTTAAGCTATATATAGCTGTTTCTTTTATATATAAAAGACTTTCATAATAGCTCCACTCTTTTTGACTTTCATCTATTCGCTGATGATTCGAACCTTTTCTATAGCAACAAAAGTTTAGTAATTCTAGAAAAGAATGTTAACATTCATTTAAATTATGTAAACGAATGGCTATGTGAAAACAAATTTTCACTTAATATGGATAAATCAAATTTTATTATTTTTCATACTGCTCAAAAAACCCAACAAAGATTATATACAGTAAAATTCAAACTAAAGGAACAAAATTTAAAGGAAGAGCAAACCATTCGGTATTTGGGCATTTTAATGGACGGTCATTTAAGCTGGAAACCTCATGTTATGCAACTTACAAGGAAAATTAAGCGTATCATTGGTATGGTATCAAAGATTCGACATTATGTTAACATGAACGTTCTTACTAATTTGTATTATTCATTAATCTATCCCTATTTAACATATAGCTAAGCATTATTGTTGCTTGGGGCAATACCTATTCCACTACAACTAACCCGTTATATATATATATATTGCAAAAGAAGGCTATTTGTATTATAACTTTCTCTGATTTCTATGATCATACTGACCCATTATTTATAAAACTTAAAATGATAAAATTTTCCGATCTACCTTATTTTTATACTGCTGTTTTTATGTTTGACTTTCGTGCAGATGATCTTTCCGCTTCGTTTCAAAATTACTTTACTGCTGTTAGCAGTACACACCTACTCTTTACCAAAGGTTTAAATTAGGACTAACTAAGGAAAATTTAATATTAGATATGTTGGTGCGAGTATCCATAACTCGATTGATGAACAAACAAAGAATTTAAATAAAACAAATTTCAAGAAAAAACTGAAAAGCCATATTCTTGATAAATATATTCATATTTGTTAAACATGGATATATTCATATTTAACACCATTTGTTTTACCTTCTCTCCAAACGGTAATTTCTTAATTAGTTGTTAATATTAAAAGCCAACTAACTAGGCTGTTCTTTTGACTATTTTTAGTTGGCTTTTTACCAAAAACCTGTTCAAATATATTCTTCTTGTAAATTAATTAAAGTGCCTATGAAGCGAAAACTATTATTGTCTTAAATAAAAGAACTCTCAAAACGAAAAAGTAACATCTTTTGCAGATCTTTGTTTCCGTGCCTCGTTGTTGAGATATTTCAATTTTTTTTAAATGCAAATTAACACTTTGACGTCACACATGTATAATGAGTTATCAGAGAAGGTTCGGTATTTTTGTTTCGTTCCCGCAGGAACGAAACTGTTACTGTATTAGCTTTCCATTGACATCACAAAAGAAACTGTCATCACAGATGAAAATCGTCCAATCGTAGTGCAGTGTTGTTGACATAACTGTGATCTTATCCAATGAAATCAAAATTCCGCATAAAATATTTTGTTGGAGGCGTGGTTAAACGCCAAAACGAAGTGAAAATATTGCTGATCTAGAGTAATTTGAAGACGTAAACAATCCCGTACGAAGCGACTCATCAAATTATCTTGTGCTGTAGAAAGTAGGAACTTTCCCCTCGTTGAACTCGAGAATGCATTCGTTATGTATGGCAATTGCGTGTTCCAAAAGGTCAGTAGCACTGTTTCACGCGTGTCTAATAATTTTAAAATATAGCTATTTTATGAACAATGTCAATAGTTTGAGGCTAGGAGTTCGTTATCATTCATTTGTGGCCCATCTAAATGAATTATTCTGATTCGAGAATTAAACTATGACCTATGACGACGAAAATGATGATAGTCCGTTATTGACCTAATTTATATTGATCCTTTTGGCCTTGGAAATTTATGGATTTGCTATTGGCGATTATTCAATAAATACCGCGGTGTCATAAATAAATCAGCTGCATGAAATTTAAATGCGACGCGCTAGCGCCTCGCAATTTTCCCGAGAAAGCAATTATTTTGGTAACGTTTTATTTTCCTCCTATAGACGGTCAGAAGAGTATTGCTACTGAATAGAAGATTTACGTTGTAAAAATAATTGCGTTCTCACGAAAATCGCGAGACCGCTAGCACGTCACATTTAAATTCAGTCGAATTTATGCGACTGCGAATAACCTGAAATAATCAATGGAGCCTGCTCTCTGGACTGCGGAGGAGAGTAATCCGTCGTGATCAGACGGTAGAACGTCTGAAATGTGTGTTCGTTTTATTAGACGAAGCTTAAATGATTTTTTTGTAGTTTTATTATAATCTTCTCGCTTCAGCATATTTCTAGTTTGTTTATATGCAAAACAAAAATCGTCTAAATTAAATTTGTCGTATGAAACGCAGGCGCGTAGTAAAAATTGTCGCGCCAGTCTACATGGGGGAAATAATTAGTTGAGCTAAAATTCGTCATTGCTGTTGAAACAGACCCTCATAACGACTGACCAGAACGAAACAGCTATTTCTTTTAAGAAATAGTTTCTTGTTGTTATATCAAACGAAACAAATTAAAAATCTGTATGTCTAATGCTGTATGCGAAGTAGACGCACAGGATCGGCTTCGAAGTGATTTCGTTTGATAATAGCACAGATATGGAACTTTCTCCGATAACTCACTATACACGTGTGATGTCAAAGTGTTTAATTTGCATATCAAAGAAACTGAAATATCTCAACAACGAAGCACGGAAACGAAGGTCTGCAAAAGATGTTACGTTGTAGTTTTAAGAGTTCTTTCATTTAAGACAATAATAATTTTCGCTTCATAGGCACTTAATAATTATTTATAGTAAATAAAGATTCTTCTTCTTCTTCTTCTTCAACGATACGATTGAGTTTAATACGCCTTAATATTTACGACTCACCAGAAAGAGAACTACAAGTCAAAGCAAATTTTAAAACACGTTGGCAGTAGTTCCCCCTATTGTAGTGATCTATATAAAATTACCGGTTCGAAGTAGAGAAATTAACGCGTCACCTTGATTTATAAAGCAATCCTTCGAAAGTCCATCACCTTCGAGTAATTTCCGCAGTGCTATATATTTGTGTTTGTGATATGAGCTCAAAGCCGGAAGCTATGTTGGGTTGCTGCACTTGATTGACAGAATAACTAAAGCCGCACGAATCAGAAGTCCCCGTTCGTGGCGAACGGGGGCTTTCAAAATCCAGGAGTCAGTTTGCAAGCGTTTCCTTCACCTTCGTACCCAGGTTACTAAGAAACGCTCGCTTACGCAGGCTAGTGCTTTGTCGAAGCGCACCGTTTTAGTGCAACTCACTGGAAACGTCGTTCCCAGGGCTTTTTTGAAAATGTGCGGGCGGGAAAAGGCTCTTGGCATCGGCTGGATTCTGCACCCAGAAATACTGGGTGTAATACATTAGCATGTAAATTAGCATGCAAAATTATTCCGAGTAATGGCAGACTCGTCAGAGAAGTTTGGTGTATTGCGTCGTCTTAGAGTTGTGTTCGATAGCGGAAATTTCCCGTGTTTTTGTTTAAACCGCTTCAAGTCAAGTGTTTTGAATACTTGTTACATAGAGCAAGGGAGCACGTTAGAATGCGATACGTCTTGTAAATAAACTAAACTTTTATACTTACCTAAGTTGTTGATGTTTTGTGCGAGTCGCCGGGTTCGATAAAACCGCTGACAATATGAGACCCCGACGACCGAGCCGAATACTCTCCGAAGATATGCGAGGGCGGAGCGGGAGGGAAGAGAGAAGGGGAGTGCAACTATGACCGAGATTTCGTTCGACAATACTCATAGCACGTTGCTATGCACATAAAGTGTTGCTATGCACAATTGATACTGAGACAACCAACGCGAAACCCGATCTTCGTGATATTCACGGCAGGACGTAAGTTGTTTTCGTTGAATGATTTATCAGTTTGGACTCTAACAGTCTGATGAGAAAACCGTTGGCTTTCATGAGTATTTATAAGTCATTTTGAGTTTTTATTATCAGAATCGCGGGATGTTTGTCAGAGCTCCAGGATATGATCTCAGTACCGAAGAAGCCCACGACAAATACAAAAGGAAGTCAGATGTCTTAGATTGCAAGGTCAACCCACTGAATCGTGCAACTTTTACGAAGTTTCTGTTTCATTTATTTCCTTCGTGCGAGAAGAAGTCGAGGAGACGAGTTTGGGGAACGATCTACCAGTACGAGTATCCTTTTGTGTTAAAACTATTCATTATTTTTAATAAATTCTTACAAGAACTTTAATAGGGTATAGTTAGTAGTTACTGAACGAGTCGTTATAGTGTATTTGGTTAAATCCTTTTGTGTCAAAACTATTCATTATTTTTAATTAAATTCTTACAAGAACTTTAATAGGGTATAGTTAGTAGTTACTGAACGAGTCGTTATAGTGTATTTGGCTAAATCCTTTTGTGTTAAAACTATTCATTATTTTTAATTAAATTCTTACAAGAACTTTAATAGGGTATAGTTAGTAGTTACTGAACGAGTCGTTTTAGTGTATTTGGCTAAATCCACATAGCCTGAAACTATTAGCAGATACTGCTACGAGCATAAGGAGAAAAGCTATTTATAAACGGACCATTTTATTGGCTGAAAGCCATCACGTGCTCGGTAGTTGCACTCCTCTTCTCTTTCCCTTCCCGCTCCGCCCTCGCGTATCTTCGGAGAGTATTCGGCTCGGTTATCGGGGTCTCATATTGTCAGCGGTTTTATTAAACTCGGTGACTCGCACAAAACGTCAACAACTTAGGTAAGTAAAGTTTATATAGTTTATTTACAGGACGTATCGCATTCTAACGTGCTCCCTTGCATAGAGATCGATCTCTTCATCGTCCAAGCAGCCATCAAAACGAGAACAAAATATCGCGATCAGGTATTGCGGTAATTTAAAAAGCTAACTTTAAATTCCAAGCCGCTTATATACACCATCAACGCGAGTATCACATTTCGAATTTTGATCAGTCAATTTGTATAAAATTTGAGGTTGTAGTCGTTTTCCAGTTTCAAAGCGATAATTCTCTACGAACAAAGAGTGGTGAATAAACCTCCCGGAAGCGCCATTATAATGTAGTCCTCTATGGTTAATATTTATAGTGGTTAATAAAGTTTTAAAATAAATTTAAGAGTATAATATCTTATTTTAGTCATCACATCTAAACATGCGGACATATCAACAAAAAATACATAAGCTACACGGAAAATATTCTGAACGCTATATTTTAGCATGTCGTTTTTCTTGATATAAAATTATAAATATATCTATGCCAAATATAACTAGAAATACATAAACGCAACAACCCCTCGCCCAATTTTACATGCTTTTTTTTGAAACACTACCACCCACCCACCCAACCACCCACCCACCCACTCCCTGATTAAAATAAGCACTCCTGATATACAGGCCAATATAAAAACAAACAGATATAAAAACAAATGATAATCCTCAAGATAATTATATAATTTATGGATAAGATGACTGATAGAACTGATTTAATGAAGTTGAACATACCAATTTCATTATTAAATTCTGGTTGTAAAAAATATATTGTTTTTAGGAGGTTTCAAAAGGGATTATTTTTAGCAAGCCTTTAAATGGCTTCCCTATGCATACATGTTTTGCAAAGGCAGAATTAAAAAATTACATTTATAACAGAGTCTCAGATAAAACAATTCAGTAGAATCGGATTCCTGAAAGCAGTATTAATAAACAGACCGCGTTTTAGTCGAAAATTTGGAAATATAGCCAAGAAAATCGACAAAGCCCACGCAAGGTCAATGAAAAACATCACTGTCTACATAAGTCTAAGGTTAGTGTTTTAAGTTTAGCTTTAGTTAGCTGACTTACGGTTTGAACGAGCAAAGGGAAAGCACGAAAACGTGAAGCTGTATATTGTTTTAGGTTAAGCGAAAACTTGAAAACAACTTCTCAAATCATGAATAATTCATGAGCTAATTAGGCAATCAAAAACACGTATTTCGTCACGCGAGTGAGTTGCGAAACCCTGGTAATAAACGAAAAATTGAATTAATAATAAGGAAATTAGATAATAAACGCTTTAACTCTTTCTTGTCCGAATTGGTCTTTAGTATTTTATTCTGGCTAACGCCAGACGATTTTATTCACCTCTGGGGAAGCCCCCGGACAGGAATGAGTTAAAAACTATCTCTTTAACTCTTTCTTGTCCGAATTGGTCTTTAGTATTTTATTCTGGCTAACGCCAGACGATTTTATTCACCTCTGGGGAAGCCCCCGGACAGGAATGAGTTAAACAATGAAAAGCGTAATTACAACATTTCTAAATTATAAAAACAGTCAAAACAAAGAAAACTGTATTATTACCACAATTCTAAATTATAAATGCAAAATCAACACAGAAACCACTTAAGTTAGGTTATATAATAGCACGCCATCTAATTAGGGAATTCTACAATAATAGACTATTGTCAACTGAGAAATTATTTCAAACTCGTGGCTCGCGTTTTACCATAACCTGAATGTCAGGCCTTTATTTGTTCCCGCCTTCCGCTAAACCCGGTAGGCGGGCAAGGTGCGGGCGAGCGAGAAGGCGAGAAAAATAAAGGCCTGAGGAAACTCTTAACAAAACCGTCTTCCGCCCACTTCGCTATTTTTAAATATGAACGAGTATGATTGATATGAGTTGTATGGTGGCCGAGAACTGCCATTGCATTTTTAACACTCTTTTATATATATATTTTTTTTATTAATTTTTTTTGTAGTTAAGTAAATAAAAATCCATAATTAAAAAAAAATAAAGGAAAAACATTTAAAATTAAATAAAAATCAAATCATTTTGAAATAAATTCATAAAAATAAAGGAAAAATATTTAAAATTAAATACAAATCAATTTATTTTAAAATAAATTCAAAATTCCCCATGGCCTAGAGCTGCCACAGTATACCGGCATGCACTACGGGTTACCGAATGTTACATGAAGTACTATAGTTTACTGTTTCAAGATGGCGTACTTTCGAAACAACACCTGGACAGATGATGGAGTTCTGAAAGATCAATTGATTAAATATGTCAGTCAGGGACTAAAACGTGAAGAAATGTTGGATTTTGTGAAGCGCGATTTCTCACATTACGCTTGGAGTTTGCGTACGCTCGATAGACGGTTGAAATTCTTTGATATCCGTCATACGGACAGGAATGTCACAGTAGATGAAGTAAGAGAAGCTGTGGACGAGGAACTTGAAGGACCTGGCCAACTTTTGGGGTATAGAGCCATGCAAAAGAAGATAAGGCAAGAGCATGGTCTTAACATACCCAGGGACCTTGTGCACGCAGTAATGTATGACCTAGATCCCGAAGGTCTGGAAGCACGTGGTGGAGTGGGCACCAAAATAAAGCATCGAGAAAAGGGTGTTTTCACAACAAGAGGTCCAAACTGGGTACACTCACTTGACGGACATGACAAGTTAATGGGTTACCAAAACTCTACCTTCCCTCTTGCAGTATATGGGTGTATTGACACAGCCAGTAGAAGACTGCTTTGGCTGCGCATATGGGTCAGCAACAGTAATCCAAAACTAATTGGCCTATGGTATTTGGAATATTTGTATGAAAATAGGGTAATGCCATCTATCTTGAGACTGGACAAAGGGACAGAAACCGGGGTAATGGCAACCATGCACGCATTTCTCCGTAGAAACCACAATGATATGGATCCAGTGGAAACAGTTATCTTTGGTCCATCAACCTCCAATCAAGTATGTGTTAGGTGCTGCCAATGTTTACCTTTTTGTAGTGTAATAAATATATCAACAGTGTAGTTAACTACACTGTGTACTGTAATTCTATAACCAAGTTTGTATGTACAGTCTACAGACATCAATATATCATTAGTCATATACTCACTGATTTGATCTCCACCCAGCCACCCCCTTTCTCAAGCTACACCTACACGCTCCAGGGCCGTAGACACCGGGGGGGCGGGGGGGGGGGGCTTCAGCCTCCCCAATAATTTGTAAACTAGCGATAATCTGTAAGGTTTTAGAGGGAAATAAAATATATGCTATAAATTTTGCTATAAATCTCGCCCCAGAATGCGGGAAATGCTGTTTCAGAGACCATAGAATCCAAAATTTTCCAGGGGGCATGCCCCCGGACCCCCTAGATATCTTGCGTCTTCGATGCTGGCTACATCAGCCCCCCCAATACAAAATAGCTTCCTACGGCCCTGCGCTCAGCTTAGGTTTCAAAATACTTTGTTGGGCACTATTATGCAATCCCTGAATGAAGCATCTAAAAATCAACATATAATTCATTCTCCTATTTTTTATATTATGTAATGCCTCCTTTTCCTCACCCTATATGTATGTGAAACAATATTACAGATCGAGCGGTGGTGGAGAGAGCTGCACGAGCGGCTTGAAAAGTACTTCAAGGACCACTTAAATTGGCTAAAAGATCGTGGTGAATATAATCCACATGATAAAACAGACAGGTGCTGTGCTTTTTTGTGCTTGAATTCTTTACTTCTACAAAATTATGTTTTTCTGCAGGATAACTAAATATCTTTTTGTATGTGTAAACAATTGTGTATCTAATTTTATCACTGGTATCTAACAGGATGAATTTAATAACTGTAAACTAATGTTATTTTAGAATGCTGCTGGCATTTCTGCTTGTTCCTCTTATCCAGCGAGAGTTGGATGTATTTAGGGAAGTGGTCTGGAACACCCATCGCATTCGAGCACAGAAAGATTCAAATCTGCCATCAGGGGTACCCAACCACATTTATAACTTTCCACAAGAATACAACCTGGAAGAATGTGGTATCTTTTATTCCTATAAATAATTTAATTATACATGTATAATAATTAATCATAAGAAGCTGGCACCATGTACAGCAGTACAGGTACAGTGTACTAGGCCATGCATGTGTATAACATTTGCAGAGGTAGTCAAAATGCTACCCTTGATTATTTTACATGCCATACCATTTTTCTGATGAAAAGGAGGTCCACATGCCCAAAACAATAGGATAATAGAAATTTGTTATTATTTTTTAAAGGATGGCCTGTCAGTGAAGCAGAATTAAAAGAAGCAGCTAATCATGCAGGTGTCTTGGAAATGGGAGAGGATTTCCTTGAACCAGCATTTAGGATGGAGTGTGAACGTGTCATCCCATTCCCCGGCAAGGTTGACCCTTTAGTCAGGTGGCTTAGCAACAATTTTCAGGATTAACGTTACTGCCCGGACAAAAGTACCAAATTTGGCATGGAGTTTCATCTCGACCTATCTATTGATTTTATCCGTGGAACCCACTTGATCGGTTCCGATTTTCCAAGATGGCGGCCAAAATCCAAGATGGCCGCCAGAAAAAAAGGAAATGTCATATATCTGGCTGTAAAAATCAGAAATGAACGAATGAGGTGTGAATTCAGGGGTTTCCGGGGTCAATGAAACAGATGCTGGTCATGGCATGTTGCTCAGGTCACCAATTTCCAAGATGGCGGCCAAATTTCAAAATGGCCGCCAAAAAAAAGGAAATTTCGTATATGTGGCTGTGCAAATCGGAAATGAACAAAGATAATGTCCGAAAAAGGCTTACTTGACCTGATTTTGAATGGTTGTTGTGACTTCTATAGCTACATATCAGCCTACATGTTAAGTAAATACTGGTAGTATTCAGGAATTATATCTACAATGTTTCAATACAATGTATCTCTACCAGACAGTTCACAGTCGATGTATCCTATTTGGATGAACATGTGCACCGACAAAGAGATGTGCAAGGCAGATTTGCCTTGCTGCATTTGCAGACTGTACAGACCTTTTTGCAGCCACATTTCACGAATTCTCTGCACGCTTTAGATGCCTCTGGAATGGTAGACCAGACAGGTTCCCATGAGTTCCCAACTTTCACCCACGCATAGTCGGTTGGACATGGATTCGTTTGTTGAGATAACATGCATGTTGTCCAGATGCCAGCCTGGTATACTGCCCTCCTAGTGTGCTGGAGTAGTGCATTCTGAGTAGGTGGTATCTTGTCAACAGCTTGGCGTTTCTGGCTGAACAGCTCCATCCGGGCACTGTTAACATTCATGGCGTTACTTGTTTTGTCATAAACTACGACAACTAGTCTCTCGATTCTTTGAAATGATTCAGAATGTAAGTCAAGATGCTCAAACGGATGTGCGGCAAGATGAACAAAGGCATCAGTAACTTCCTCATAAGCATTCCATGTTTGCCAGAACGATTTCTTCCCTTTCCCTCTAAACGCTGATGTAGTATCACATCCTGACAAGGAGTGGAAAACGGGCAGGGAACGTGATTTACGTTCACCAAGATGGGCACAAATGGCGTTGATGCTGTAATGAGTGTAGTTCTTTCCAGTTCCAAATGCTACCCAGAGATCAAGGTCAGCATTTATGTGAGAGAGATCATGAAACACACCGGTAAGAACAACGACGACGTCTGTGTCCACAGTTCGCACCTGGATGGATTTTGCTCCATTCTCCAAAGCATGCTTCACGTGAACCACAATCCTAGTGTCTGCTTCTTCCTGATTGCAGCTGGACATTTCGATCTGCGTTCCGACACATGTAACATGCTCTCCAGCTGTGATATATATCGAACGCTCAGGAGGGATGCTGCAATCCGCAACTTTTGATGACAGGAATTCAAAGAGTTCCTTCTTATTGATTGGATCACGGAGGAAGTCATTCCAGTTGCCCGGCAGCTTGGTGTCACCTGATACTTTTCTACGCACACCTTTGCCTCGTTTCTCCCTGGTTCCCTCCTTCAGGCTATCTGGCCGGTATTCGTCCCACACAACATCCACTCGCTTTGTGTCACGCAGATGACGTTCCAGATGGGGTATAAACACGTTGTCAGCATATTCCTGGAATGTTGAGACATTTATTACAGGCAATGCATGTACTGTCACGGCACCATCCAGAACTTTGCAGTCATATAATACAGGTGCCTCTGTCTGGTTTGGTTCCTCGATACATTGTAACAGATGACATTTGGTACCAGACAGATTAAGCTTTCCAAACTCAGATAGGGATGGAGGATACGACTGAACTTCGTGTGCAAAGAATTCACTGATGTCACCGTCTCTATTTTGTAAGGAGATGTATAACTGGCCGAAGAGTGCCACATTGTTCTCAAGCACCTTTGCTTTCTTGCAATCCTTCGATCTTACTTTGAGCTTTGTTGAGAACAGGGGTAGTGAATTCTTTGAGATCGTATCATGTATGGAGTGACTCCGATCCACGAGCACGGTCTTCACATACTCTTGATACTTCTTTGTGCCCGTGTCTTCCAGTGTACGGATTGTATTCACTACCGCCTCATTCGCGCAGTTACGACTATCAAGAGTTACCAACTCTGGGAAGTCATCCAGGAAGGGATTTCCCATCTTGCGTGTTGTGTTAGATAGGCTATCAACCTGTCGCTGGAAGGTTTTCTGTGCTGCAAGTCCCTGTTCATGGTGTTCGAAGTTAGCGGGGTTTTCCGGATCATCGTCATGAAGATATCCATTCTCGTACTGTCTCAGAAGTCTGGCAAGCTCGGGTCCAGCGGTCATCCAGCGTCTGAAGGCAACTGGATTCTCAGTGAGTCCTACTGCACCACCGGATGCTTTCACCCCTTAAGGGGGCACTGTACGCACAACACATGCAAATCACATACTCCGAGAATTCATGCAATCACACCACCATGACACAATCTGGACCACTTATGTCATATACCAAATTAAAGCTTAGAATGTATAGAATTCAAATATGATATTTTAATGTAGTAAAACTCATTCTGGTTACCATGGCAACCACATGCTTACAGGCTATTGGATGACACATATATGATATTAATACTAACATCAAAACAACTATCTGTTGATATTTACCACTATTTACAGAATAAAAACAGCATAGGCCCAGGCGACATAGGCCACTCCTGGGCCCCCTCCTCACTGAACATTTCGGAAATTAATTAGTGAAATATCATTATATCAAGCCCATTTTCTATGAATTCATGCTATTAAAATATTATTGTTTATACAAGGAAGGTTTATATACTAATTTAGGCTTATGCAAAAATGATATGCATGACGGATTACAAAGGATTATATCTAAATAGTCAATATGATAATTTACCTCGAATTTTTGATGTTTTGAGAAAATACTACAAACCTTTAGTACAGCGGTATTAGCACGAAATACTAAATACTTCATTTTATCGCCGTGCAAAGTTTAAAACCTTTGGCTTTCGGCACGTTTTTGTTGCACTCGCAGGCGGCAGGCTATCGTAGCATTATTTACCGCAAACTTACTGCTTAGGGATCCATTTCACCTGAGGGGTCCATATTCCCTCAGCTTACCCTATATCCAAATTTCTGTCATAATATCGTATTGTAGTATTGGCCGCCATCTTGGAAATGGGTGACCTGAGCAAAATCCCTTGACCAGCATCTATTTCAGTGACCCCAGAAACCCCTGAATTGACACCCATTTGTTCATTTCCGATTTTCACAGCCACATATACGAAATTTCCTTTTTTTTGGCGGCCATTTTGAAATTTGGCCGCCATCTTGGAAATTGGTGACCTGAGCAACATGCCATGACTAGCATCTGTTTCATTGACCCCGGAAACCCCTGAATTCACACCTCATTTGTTCATTTCTGATTTTTACAGCCAGATATATGACATTTCCTTTTTTTCTGGTGGCCATCTTGGATTTTGGCCGCCATCATGGAAAATCGGAACCGATCAAGTGGGTTCCATGGATAAAATCAATAGATAGGTCGAGATGAAACTCCATGCCAAATTTGGTACTTTTGTCCGGGCGGTAACGTTAAATTTGCTAAGCCACCTGACTACTTGTGACTGTCGGGATGCATACCTGTACCTAAAGCAAAGATGTCATTTCCTCTAAATCCTTGTTAATATTTTATTGTATATATTTATAAATAATGTATGAAGATTCAAAATATAATATATTACAGTCATGGCAATAGAAGTGTTCTGAAAAATGTTGAGCAGTTCATTTCCTAACTTTTACCAATTCATTTGATGAGTTCCTCAAATAATTGATGAAGTTGTTGACAAATTGAGTAATTGCCAATTCAAACTACTTTACACAGTCTACCTGCTTGCATCCTATTGGTTACTTAGTTACTAAGCAGAACGTGATTGGTCAATCCTCAAGCTAATACCAGGAAGTTACCAACATTTCAAGGAAGTTAGCAGTTTTTCAAAGAACTTATCAAATGAATTGGTGAAGGTTAGGAAATGAACTGCTCAACATTTTTTGGAATGCTTCTATTGCCACAACTGTAGCAGTAAGCTTACATTACCAACATGGTTTTATTAATTAAACATACATTGCACGTAATGATTCAAAAATTGTCTTTCTAAAACAATATACATGTATAGTGTTTTCTTGTAACTGCATAGAACATGAACATGAAAATTAAACACAACAGTTTGCCATTTCACCTTAACTTAACATAGAAAATAATTAAATTCATTATAAACAGTAAATTAACACTTTGTTGTTTCTTATCTGTTCTGACTAAAAAACTGAGCCAAAGTACATTTTAACTTTTATAAAGTTCAGTAAGGCCAGAATACTCACAGTAACGGTTACACTTATGATTATCAATGAAATTGGTAATTGCAAGAGATGATAAGTTCCCTGTACAAAACAACATTTCATTATCTTTATCAAACAAGTCAGATGTTGCAATTTCAGGGTCATACAACATATGACCACTTCCTTGTATGTCAAGGACCATCATCTTTCTGTTGGACTTCTCATATGTGAAATGGGCAAGGCATCGTGCTTTCTGTCCCACTTCATCATCCACAGGAACAGTTAACAAACCATTGTTGTTTATATACTTCACAAAATTTCCTCCCACAAATTCTTCAACTGTGACATTTTCTTCGTCATCTGTTATCCCAAAAAATATGTTATTGTACCAGTGGTTCACCAAACAATGCTGAATCTTTTACTTTCTTTTCAAGTTGCAATGCAAAGTTTCGCGCCAACATATGCATCTGCACCACTTTTCTGGTATGTGCCTCAACATTCTGATGTGTTTCTTCTACAATTTTCACTGTTTCTGGAAGATATTTCTTTACTACCCAGGTAGTATTGGAATATGCGGTATGGTTTGTTGTAGCCTTGAATGCTTGGCGAAATCCCCCAGTGCCTAATGGGTTTTGGAGTAGTACGAATTCCACAGTGGTAGGTACTTTAGACCAAGCCATCACATCAAGATTAAAGGAGTGAAGTGTTATTGCTGTTGTGCTATGTTTGTTGACAAGCTTTCCCAGTTTGATCATGTCTAGGACAGAGAGACTTTTAGGATAACGCTCACTTTTCCCTGCCAGGTTTTCGTGCATTTTATTGAGCACTGGGGTACCTTCACTCGCCACTTTTGCTTTCTTTCTTTCTGCTCCCTCGTCTGGTGCTCTCTCGTCTTCCTCTGAACTGCTGCGGTGCTGCCTATATCTTGGTACTCGTTTTCTGTTATGAAACGGATATGAATTAACTTCATATTAGGGATTTGTTGTACTGTTTTGCATGAAGGTCCTTGCTCCCCCACCAGTACATCACATGTCAAACCTGCAGGCAAAGTGGGTCTAAAATATTTCTCACACGCGATTTTGATTCCTTTCAGCGTGACTTCCTCCTCCGAGTCAAATGGCACGAATACTCTTGGTCCCACCCTCGAGTACTTCTGTGCTTTCCCTGACACAGTAGCACTTAGCCTTTGAATAACTAATTCGTTTGTCTTTTTTACTACATCCTCCTTTCCTTTTCCTCTTTTCGCCCTCTTGTTCTTCATCTGATCCTTAAAAGTGTGCCATGCTTTGTCAGCCATTTTGAATATAATGCTTCGGTAACCCGTAGTGCATGCCGGTATACTATGGCAGCTCTAGGCCATGGGGAATTTTGAATTTATTTTAAAATGAATTGATTTGTATTTAATTTTAAATATTTTTCCTTTATTTTTATGAATTTATTTCAAAATGATTTGATTTTTATTTAATTTTAAATGTTTTTCCTTTATTTTTTTTTAATTATGGATTTTTATTTACTTAACTACAAAAAAAATTAATAAAAAAAATATATATATAAAAGAGTGTTAAAAATGCAATGGCAGTTCTCGGCCACCATAGAGTTGTCAAAATCTCAAAGCGTATGTTTTGATTTCATCCCACAGAAATATATAGTCTTTCTCCGCGTCTGGTTTTAGTCCAGACTAGTCTAGGTAGACTTGCAATAAATACACGAGCCATGGTATATCTAGACCCGATCTAGAGAAGAAGTCGAAGAATTGGAAACTACGATAAGAAACCGAGAAATTTGACAATTTGTGAATATACATATATATTGATTCAAACTTCCACCATAATAAAAGATAAACACGATTTGATAGCCGCCTTGATATATTTTCGACTAAATTAATAAATATATAATTTTGTAGCATTAGAATTTAAATTTTAGAATGCAGGTAGACCATTTAATTAATATATTGATACATAATTATAAACACGTCTCAACCGTATAAACTCAGTCATCCACAACTAAGACTATAAACTGCTCCGAGATTCCCGTTTTGTAACTTACGGGTCCACTTTTCTGACAACCATTGTTCAGCACTGCCATAAACAACTTGAGCTTTCGCATCGGCTTCGCCTTCAGTAGCGATCGTCACTGATCATCGAACGAAGGACCCAATTAATTAAGTAGACTGTTTTTCGCACGGTCTCCACCTGCTACAACGAAATTCCTCACCGTGCCATGTTGAAGTCGATGAAGTTCACAGAACACAAATGGCAATATCTGATATATCAGACTTTTACCAAAACCATGCAGTGGGCAAAACAGCAAAGACATCTTGGCTGTCAACAGACAACAGCGAGCTTTCGAATGCACGTCGTTTGTTCTGGTTTCAAAGACTCATAGCCGAAATGCGTCAATAACAAAGCAGTTTCGAAAAATCCTTCTATGGTTTGACTTTGCGACATAATAAATGATTAAACGAATGAATGGTCACAAAAACGTACACGATAAACAGATTCGGGAAATGGCCGCGATGACTTTGTCTCAATTGTCTGGCTTGTCACGGTGTGCACCTTGACGGTGCACCTTTGGGCAGTTGTTTATCTGAATGGACCAATCAAAATCCTTACTTCAATTAGTCAGCCAATCAGAGCTCCCGTCCATGAGATGGACGGAGAACCCACAGTTTTGTTAAGAGTTTCCTCAGGCCTTTATTTTTCTCGCCTTCTCGCTCGCCCGCACCTTGCCCGCCTACCGGGTTTAGCGGAAGGCGGGAACAAATAAAGGCCTGACATTCAGGTTAGTTTTACCAGGGTTTCCAAACACTTGAGAACAATTGAATTCACTCGACTGTTCACCGCGCGATTTTCATAATTGTTCTCTCGAGTTTGTAAAACACTCAAGACAACAAAAACCACTCGGCCGTGCCGGCCTCGTGTTTCATTGCCTTTCGTGTTTTACAAACTCTCGAGAACAATTATAAAAATCGCTTGGTGAACAGCCTCGTGAATTCAATTGTTCTCGCCTGTTTGGAAACCCTGATAAAACACTCGCACTCGTTTATGAAATATTACACAATGCACTTATCATCGGCTTTCCCTGGGGGTTTTGTTCAGAGGTCTAAACAAAACATTAATAAAGCCCGTGGGTGCAGTGGACAGTTTAATGACAAATACTCGTTACACGCCACTACTCCCGGGGCTAAACAACAAATTTAACACTTACTGATCCATGATATTTTGCAACAAGCCCAACTGATAGATCATTTATAGCCTGCAGAGCAAACATTTCGGTAGGGCAAGCAAGTGTTTTTCACGAGGCATTAACCCATTTAAAGGTGACATACAGTCCGTTCTGCGCATGTACGAAACTAATGTTTACATCTTTATTTACAAGAAAATACACTGATACCTTATTCAAGATTGTAAGCTTTTCTTACTACCTCTTCATTACTTGTACTCAAAACAAAATATTTGCTCAAACAAAACTCGCCGAATCGCTTGGTTTTCTGCCTAAACATTGAGCTGAGTACTTCATGTAATTATCTACGAATGTCATTTTTGGGGGATCCCATGGTCATGCGCAGAATGGACTGTACATCACCTTTAAAAACTTTATGCATGCGTGTATAAAATAGAATACATCTACCCGTATATGAAAATAGATCACAAAGAGTTGTGCAGTTGTACTGTCTATAAATCACTTCGTCATGACTGAAGTAATACGTTGTATTACGATCAAGTTTTTTGTGCTTGTCAAGATTGCTATTAATTTGAACATATTCATCTTTTTTGCCCTGCTGGCACTAATCTTGACGCATGGTCCATGGTACCAGATGCACCTTTCCCCTTTTAGCAAAAACCGCAATGCATCATGGTAGAGTGGTAACGCTCATCCGCCAAGCAAAATGGCGGGAGAGGAGCGGGCGTTTTGTGTGGCAGAGGACTTTTGCTTTTTAAACGAATGTCATCAAATAAAATAGCAAAAAAACTTATCTTTACGGTTAAGGAGGTTTTTACTCGGACTCTAAACTAGATATAAGGCAATCGCGGCGGTTTTTGTTGGAAATAATGACTCGGGTTGACTGGACAAGCAATGGCAGTTCGAAGATAAACATTCTAGAAGAAGCGTCTTAATGTACAATTGTAGGTGAGTAGACTTGGCTATTTAATCTCATAAGAATCTTTTGTTATAGGACTAAGCGGCGACGCCTAGTTTACTTAGATTGCAAATATTTTGTGCATCGGAATGCATGTTGAGGACTCTGCAATCTCGAGCAAGTTTTCCTTAATTACCACCAGTCGTTCGATAAACATTTAAGAGGCTATCTCCCTAAAAACCGACCAACGGTTTTTGAAGGCAAAAATGAATTTCCTTTGTTTTTCGCCCATTATTTACCTTTACCTCACTTACTATTAAACCGCTATAAAAATTGCCACTTGATAATTTGTTCTTCATTTTTGACACATTTTTTATGCTTTGGCTGGAACGGCTAAGATTCGAGCGGAAATGAGAGCTGACAATACCTCGAAATGATCTTGTTATTTCTCCACCAATTTAGATTTGAATTTCAAATTTTTTTCTTGCAGTGCAATATATGGACCTTGTATTTCATCTGGGTTGAAGGATACAAGCTCTTTGTCTTGTTTTGTATCAGATATGGTCTCTTTCTTTTGACTTACTTTTTAAATTCGCTTACGGCACCTGATTAGTCAAGATTTATAAATTAAGATTTCTCTGAAGTGGCACCTAGCCTGGAAATGTCGTGTGTATTTCGTCGTAATATAATATCGTAAGTTTAGTAATCTTTAAAAACAGTTGTCGGCAAACGTATTTTGTAAGCGCACGAACCGCTCAAAGTTAAGCTATTGTTTCACTTTGTTTACATTGTCAGAACCGGAAATGCCTTACGCTTTGCAGATAAGGCCGTTTTCGTTTCTCAATATTACATAAAAACAACTTCTTTTTATTTGAACTTATCTATAGAAAGCGAACGGGGCATAATTTATAGGTCTATTCTGTTTTTAGGGTAAAAATGATTAAATATTCTATAGCCGATTCTTCATATATACTCATATACAATAGGAGCAGACATGTCGCAGCCTCCTAAGTGACAATTAAATAATTATAATTCATGAGCAACTGAAAGTTTACATTTTCTCTGTTTATTTCGGTGTACTGTTCATATTTTTATAGCATGAAAAGGTGGCAGCATCTTATACTCTGGAAGAATCGATTAAACGTCTTAAGAATTTTTTAGACTTCACGAACAAATTAAATCGCTTTTAAGGCCTGGTCCATACGTCGCATTTAATTCAGACGAATTTAATTCATAGTTAAAGTCGACGTAAACTCGAATTTGTTTCATGCGACGAATTTAATTCAGTCACGAGCAAGGAAAATCCCGCTAGATCGCGCCCAAAAACGTCCAATACGCATGCGAAGTAAACAAAAATCTGATCACGGGCTCTAAAAATATGTTATCATAATTTATGCATTTAATTCGATGCGACGATCAGCGACGTCTGAAACCAACACGCATTTCAGACGTTGTATCCTTCTCACCGTGACGGATACAACGTCTCAGGCCCCGTTTACACTATTACGGTACGGTCAGTTTTCCGTTGAAAAATCACTACGTTTCTTTGTTGTGTTTACACTATTCCGGAGTGGTTTGCCGTAGCGTAGTCACTACGCTTAGCACTCCGGCTGCAAATCACTACGCTATGGTAAATTTACCGTACCGTCATAGTGTAAACAGACGATTTTTTCGTTACGGAACGCTCATCCCAATCCGGACCACAACCGTACCGTAATAGTGTAAACGGGGCCTCAGACGAATTTAACTCTTCAGTCGAATTTAATTCGTTTCATACGTCGCTGTATCGTCGCATTTAATTCAGACGAATTTAACTCAATCAATTAATTAATTAAATGCGACGATACAGCGACGTATGAAACGAATTAAATTCGACTGAAGAGTTAAATTCGTCTGAGACGTTGTATCCGTCACGGTGAGAAGGATACAACGTCTGAAATGCGTGTTGGTTTCAGACGTCGCTGTATCGTCGCATCGAATTAAATGCATAAATTATGATAACATATTTTTAGAGCCCGTGATCAGATTTTTGTTTACTTCGCATGCGTATTGGACGTTTTTGGCGCGATCTAGCGGGATTTTCCTTGCTCGTCACTGAATTAAATTCGTCGCATGAAACAAATTCGAGTTTACGTCGACTTTAACTATGAATTAAATTCGTCTGAATTAAATGCGACGTATGAACCAGGCCTTAAAAGCGATTTAATTTGTTCGTGAAGTCTAAAAAATTCTTAAGACGTTTAATCGATTCTTCCGGAGTATAAGATGCTGCCACCTTTTCATGCTATAAAAATATGAACAGTACACCAAAGTAAACAGAGAAAATGATAAACTTTCAGTTGCTCATGAATTATAATTATTTAATTGTCACTTAGGAGGCTGCGACATGTCTGCTCCTATTGTTATGAGTATATATGAAGAATCGGCTATAGAATATTTAATCATTTTTACCCTAAAAACCGAATAGACCTATAAATTATGCCCCGTTCGCTTTCTATAGATAAGTTCAAATAAAAAGAAGTTGTTTTTATGTAATATTGAGAAACGAAAACGGCCTTATCTGCAAAGCGTAAGGCATTTCCGGTTTGACAATGTAAACAAAGTGAAACAATAGCTTAACTTTGAGCGGTTCGTGCGCTTACAAAATACGTTTGCCGACAACTGTTTTTAAAGATTACTAAACTTACGGTATTATATTACGACGAAATACACACGGCATTTCCAGGCTAGGTGCCACTTCAGAGAAATCTTAATTTATAAAACTTGACTAATCAGGTGCCGTAAGCGAATTTAAAAAGTAAGTCAAAAGAAAGAGACCATATCTGATACAAAACAAAACAAAGAGCTTGTATCCTTCAACCCAGATGAAATACAAGGTCTATATATTGCACTGCAAGAATTGAAATTCAAATCTAAATTGGTGGAGAAATAACAAGATCATTTCGAGGTATTGTCAGCTCTCATTTCCGCTCGAATCTTAGCCGTTCCAGCCGAAGCATAAAAAATGTGTCAAAAATGAAGAACAAATTATCAAGTGGCAATTTTTATAGCGGTTTAATAGTAAGTGAAGTAAAGGTAAATAATGGGCGAAAAACAAAGGAAATTCATTTTTGCCTTCAAAAACCGTTGGTCGGTTTTTAGGGAGATGGCCTCTTAAGTAAGAGAAAGACCTTTAAATTTGTTTTGGCGCCAGTAAACCCGGTTTCCTTGTCAACGGCAAAGCTCACGCCTTTTGCAAAAGCGTTAACTTGAACAGAAACTGTAATTTGGTTATTCTTGTTGTATTTTGTTTCTGAATTTCTTTGTAACCGTGGAAGAAGCTTCTTGACACCATTAATTGCTGTAGGTTTTAAACATAGGTTAGTTGTGTGTTTTTTAAATATAAACATTTAGCTAAAAGTTGATTTTCCAAGCTGACAAGGCAGTTGGCACAATTTAAAATTATTATTGTTGTTTGATAATTGTTTATAAAGGCTTTTTTATAAATTTGATAAAAAGATAATTAATTTAATTTGTATTATAGAATTCTAAATAATTCAGTTTAACTATTAGCAAGATTTAGTTACTAGGTTAAAATTCAAATAATAATTGTGTACAAATTTATATAAATAGTTAGGATAGTTAGATATAATGTTAAATAAGTAAATAAATTAATATTAAATAAATAAACAGAAGCCAAACCACAAACAATGAATGAAGAAAACAACAAATTACTCCAGCTACAGGACACAAAGTCATGGACAAGAGATTTAAAGTCACTTCCACTATTTTCACATAATCTGCTGCAAAAACATTTTATAACTGAAACCCAAGCAGATGACAGTGCAACTGGTGCTTATGAACACAAGAAATTAGGTTTACTTACAAGCTTTTCAAAGATACAGTAGGTATGTGAAACAAGTTCAAGTGAAACCAGAAGTGAAAATAGATGGTGACCAAGTACAATATGTTATTCAAAAAGAACAGTCCATGCATCAATGAAGAGTAAAAGTTAGTTATCTATGTGCACTTAAATCAGTCAACAGGAGTGTTGTTTGTGCCAATTGTTTGTGCAAAAAGAATTGGAAAAAGTGGATGCAGCAAACATGTCAGTGATGTTGCCGCACTATTGTTTTAATTCTTGTTTATTATTACAGTTGGTATTAACAGAAGTTCCTGATGATATCCAACCTGTACACAGCTTCTTTAACAATGGCATGTGCCAAGAAATTATGTAACATATGAAGCAATGCTTTTGAAGATTTAAGTTTGAGGCAGTCAGTTTCAGCTTTTGTTCCTCATACCATTTTTTACAATCAGATTGGCTCCTGATGTTCCTTTCAATTTCCAATGTTGTGTTATGTGTTGTACCTAAATTTTCTTCCACAAATCCCATATTATTTTCATCTAATATACAGTATATGTTTGGTTACTAGTGTCTACTTGCAAATTTTCTAGCATTTGTTCCTGAATATGAGTGTCATGTAGATGGCAGGTTATATCCTGCAATTCTGTAGTTTCTCAAATGAATAATTTTATATACTGTAGTCATTTGATACCAACAATTTACTGAGGTAACTAGCTTTCCCTGCCTGTTCTAACCCATGGGTCAATTCCTCTATTTTGGCATGGCTGCAATTCTCTTGCAAAATGTGGGGTAGGATTGTAGTTGACTGCATCTCTGTTTGGTAATTCATGTTTTCTTCCTTTGTCACCCTTTTCATAAGAGGCATTACCACATCTTAAATCCTCAAAAGCATTGCTTCATATGTTACATAATTTCTTGGCACATGCCATTGTTAAAGAAGCTGTGTTCAGGTTGGATATCATCAGGAACTTCTGTTAATGCCAACTGTAATAATAAACAAGAATTAAAACAATAGTGCAGCAACATCACTGACATGTTTGCTGCATCCACTTTTTCCAATTCTTTTTGCACAAACAATTTGCACAAACAATTGGCACAAACAACACTCCTGTTGACTGATTTAAGTGCACATAGATAACTAACTTTTACTCTTCATTGATGCATGGACTGTTCTTTTTGAATAACATACTGTACTTGGTCACCATCTATTTTCACTTCTGGTTTCACTTGAACTTGTTTCACATACCTACTGTATCTTTGAAAAGTTGGTAAGTAAACCTAATTTCTTGTGTTCATAAGCACCAGTTGCACTGTCATCTGCTTGGGTTTCAGTTATAAAATGTTTTTGCAGCAGATTATGTGAAAATAGTGGAAGTGACTTTAAATCTCTTGTCCATGACTTTGTGTCCTGTAGCTGGAGTAATTTGTTGTTTTCTTCATTCATTGTTTGTGGTTTGGCTTCTGTTTATTTATTTAATATTAATTTATTTACTTATTTAACATTATATCTAACTATCCTAACTATTTATATAAATTTGTACACAATTATTATTTGAATTTTAACCTAGTAACTAAATCTTGCTAATAGTTAAACTGAATTATTTAGAATTCTATAATACAAATTAAATTAATTATCTTTTTATCAAATTTATAAAAAAGCCTTTATAAACAATTATCAAACAACAATAATAATTTTAAATTGTGCCAACTGCCTTGTCAGCTTGGAAAATCAACTTTTTAGCTAAATGTTTATATTTAAAAAACACACAACTAACCTATGTTTAAAACCTACAGCAATTAATGGTGTCAAGAAGCTTCTTCCACGGTTACAAAGAAATTCAGAAACAAAATACAACAAGAATAACCAAATTACAGTTTCTGTTCAAGTTAACGCTTTTGCAAAAGACCTGAGCTTTGCCGTTGACAAGGAAACCGGGTTTACTGGCGCCAAAACAAATTTAAAGGTCTTTCTCTTACTTAAATGTTTATCGAACGACTGGTGGCAATTAAAGAAAACTTGCTCGAGATTGCAGAGACGAAAAAGTCCTCAACATGCATTCCGATGCACAAAATATTTGCGATCTAAGTAAACTAGGCGTCGCCGCTTAGTCCTATAACAAAAGATTCTTATGAGATTAAATAGCCAAGTCTACTCACCTACAATTGTACATTAAGACGCTTCTTCTAGAATGTTTATCTTCGAACTGCCATTGTTTGTCCAGTCAACCCGAGTCAATATTTCCAACAGAAACCCGCCGCGATTGCCTTATATCTAGTTTAGAGTCCGAGTAAAAACCTCCTTAACCGTAAAGTTAAGTTTTTTTGCTATTTTATTTGATGACATTCGTTTAAAAAGCAAAAGTCCTCTGCCACACAAAACGCCCGCTCCTCTCCCGCCATTTTGCTTTGGCAGGAGCAGCAGGAAATTTTGTCTGCGCATGCGTCGCGCGAGTTGTCGTGGGCAGTCTGGGGACTTCAAAAACGTAAACAAAGATGGAGGTAAATCCCCCCCCCCTCAACTCTTATTTCCCCCAGAAAAAGGTGTATAGTTTGTAAAACGTTTGTGAAAGGACACTGGAAACAGTCAGAAGCAGCCTCTCACAACGTGAAGAAATAGAAAGATATTTTAGTGAATCGTACGATATTAAATAGGGTGACAACGACTGGAGTACGTTGTAGTCAACATGCCGTGGCTTCAAACGCACGCAGTTTAATTGAGCTCAAAGCCCCATTTCTACAATTTTGAGAACAAAAGTGTCGTTAAAATTTAAGAAAATCAACTAAAGACTGACAATCGGTAAAAATCTTTTGTGGCAATAAGGCAGATTTTGCAGAAATTGACAATATTTGCATGTCGTCGCCGCAATGAAATTAGTAGCGTAGGCATGTCAAACTTTATTGTAAGATCTGAGTGAGACAAAAAAAACTGATTATATATTACTATGTACGAACGGAATTATACATAAATTTAGCACAACATTGTGGCAGTTAAGACGTCTTGCTCGACATAAGACAGAATCTGAATACGTTTTAAAGACAGCACTAACTAGTAAACAAGTCGTCGGATGAAAGGAATGAATACACAATTTACCCACTTTCTACAATTTTCCCATTACGAAATACCTCTCAGATATCAAAAGCAGCAATGGAATAAAAGGAAACCAGCATTTAATTTTGACGCAGTAGGCAAATTTTCAGTTTATAGACGATCAAACATTCACTATCAATTTGACTACAATGCGGCTTCTTCCTACCATCATTTCGTCTTCGATATTTATACACCTTTCTGGCTAAAATGTCTTCTTTCACCTATCAGAAGAACGTCAGTGTTTCCACTAATTGGACAACATAGTTTAAAACTCTGGTTAACCGACAGATTGTAGTAAATCTTGAAGATATCTTGGTCGTCATACCTTCCCCACATTTTCAAAATTTCGCCACAGACGATCACAAAACACGATGAGCCCGCGATTTTTTAAACAGCGCAGACAAAATTTTCTGCTGTTCCTTCCAGGTATATATAGAGTTCACTGGTACAATCTCGTACCCAGGGCCTTAGCTCGGAACTTCCCTAACTGCTGGAGCAAAGACCCTGGCTCGTTGTGGTCACTCGACTGCCCAGAATCTGGGCAGTAAAATATAATTCTTAATGAGACAGAGATGAGACAATACGAAGTCAAATGACACATCAAACAATTTAGAATCAAAGAACGTTATACTCAATCAGGTATAGAGTGTTAATAAGGCAGATGTTTGTTTTGCAGCAAAGCCTCGGCTAACCAACAAATGCACTGCACTGACAGTCACGGCGAGACACCTGAAGTCTGCTTCTCAAAAACAATCGAAAGTAGTATAGCATCGGCCATGCAGTAGCAGGTTATACTGAGACTAGCAGCCAGCAACAACTCGGCTTGAGTGGCAGTACTGCAAAGCTTACCCAGGCATAGCTGGAAAGTTAAGGTAAAAATCACGCTATTTATGAATTTCACATGCAAAGCAAAAATTCACGCTATTTTGAAGAAAAGATTGTGAAAACTTGAAAATCTACCCGCAGAAAGGATGAATACTTTTTTCCAACTCTGTTAGGGAATGTCGAGGTAAGGCCCCGGGTACGAGGTTGGTTGGTCGGTTGGTGTGGTAATAGTCGTTGCGGTAGCTGTTGTTGTTGTTAAGTTGCTGTTATTGTTATTGTTGTTGCTGTTGTTATCGTTGTTCTGGTAATAGGCGAGTTTCAGGGTGTTGCGCGCGCATCATTTTTCAAAAAAACTGGCAAGCTCCGCTCAAAGTAAACATACTGTTTAAAATAAACAAAGTGTAAATACAGTTTCTGGATATAAAACATTGTTATTCTGCTGTTGTTGGCTTGCTAGCAAGTCTGTTTGCCATTTCTTACTTTGTGGGGAGCCCGCCAAGAGCCCGCCAATTTCTTTCCAAAACGATGCGCACGCAACACCCTGAAACTCGTCTATTGTGCTCATGCTCATATACTTGATCTTGTTCGGGCTCGTGTTCTTGCTCTTATATCTATATACGTTATTTATGTACTTATAACTTTTATCTTTGAAGTTCCAAGTTCTAACCGCGAATCCGCTAAAGACTTTTCAACTTGGAGGAGTTCTATTGCTGTGGTAAAATTTGAAGAAGCTAATAAAAATCGGATACACTCTGGTTTTGGATGGATCCTTTTCCAAGATGGTAAAGTTGCATATCTGATGACAACAAGAGAAATACTAAGCCATATTCTGCAGCACCAGAGTAACAAACTACAAGCAGGATCGTCGGTTTCCATTACATTTCTTCAGGGAAAGCCCGTTTCAGTTCCAATAGAGCACGTCGCTAATCGTGTAGTTGTCAGTTCCGACGAAGACAGTGTTTTAGATTACGCTGTTCTTAAATTGAAGTGCAACGTTGGCTTGGGAGCGCCTTTTAAAGTTTCCGAACGTCTTGCAATTGACGATGTCGTTTATACACCAACAAATGTGATTTTGTCGTCTGCTACCAAGTCCCCCCCTGGCATTGTGAGCAAATATCCAGAAGAACTTGTAAGCTGGCTGAAGTTCAGCACCAGTTCAGAAGAAATTCCTGCGCTAAAATGTTACCGCAACGTTGATTGGCAGAAAGTTGAAGAGCAAAAAGAAGCTCTAATTCATCATCCGATAGAGAGGTCGCGATTTAGAATGTCTGGTGTTACTGATTCTTACGGATTACCGCTAGTAAACAAAGATGATGAAGTTGTTGGTATGAGTAGTCTTTGTGTGTATCTCGATGATAAAAATACAGAACCTGAATTTACTTGTTTCAGCGTTCGCATGGATAAAATTATTGAGGACATCAGAAGTAAGAAACCTGACCTAGCCAAAAAACTTTTTCCAAAACTTTTACAATGTTAACCTATGCATACTATATATACTGTACAATGTTAACCTATGTATACTATATATATTGGTGTGTGCAAAGTACAAGCGGTAAGGACTACCAAAGAATGGAATGCTTTAGACATTCCATTGCGCAGCCAAAAGTCCGTCGCTAAGTTTAAACGAATGTTTTATGCGCAATTGTTGCAGGAACAAAAGACCATTATGCAATTATAAACTCTTATAATATTTTATTATGAACTATTTTAATGACTCTCTTAATGACTTTTTAATGACTTATTGATAGATGTACGTTTTAGTATAATATTGTGCTTTGTTAATTAATTATTTTGTATATACTTGTAATATAGTTTCTGAGGGCCACTAATTTATCAGTAGCTCACGCTTACTGTTATGTGTTACCCTCGGTAAATAAAGTCAATGAAATGAAATGAAATGTATATACACCTGAGCTCAATACAGTGTTGTAGAGCATATATATACTGTATATATATATATATATATATATATATATATATATATATATATATATATATATATATACAGCAAATAAAATGTTTAAATTATATTACTCGAGTTTTACTCACAACCTACGCTGGCGATCATCGATAAAAGCAATACTCTCACAAATAATCGTCCAATCAAATGTTTACATTATGCAGGTGCCAGTTCAATATTTTAGAATGTACATGTAGGACAACTAAGTATTAAACAGCAATATTTGGACAGGTCACACAAGGTATATGATAAAGGGCCTTTTTACAAGGAGGTAGGTTACCCTAGTACCCGGGTTACCCTAGCACCCAGGTCAAAGTTAGCCCAGGTTTACAAGCAAAATTTCACAGGTAGGGTCACCCTGCTGCTTGGGTCAAAAACAAGAAATGTACAAGAGCTAGGGTAATCTGGGTGCTAGAATATAACTCGGGTGCTGGGGTAACACTGCCTCCTTGTAAACAGGCCCTAACTTGTCAATCCCACGATTATTTGTTCGGTATAATAAAACAACTATTATGGATTCATCTTCGCCAAATATGGAAAATATTTAGTAAGTCTCGAATTAAATTATAGGATTGAATTCTCGACTTAAATATTTTGACATATCTGGCTTAGATGAATTCAGTAAGTTCTTATATTCTCATCTATGTTCCACATTTTTGACAGATCAAACTTGCCTTCTTTGACCTAATTTTAGTAACTGTATTGAGCCATCGTGATCCTCTCCGAGCACAAATTTTACAACGTGAAGCAAACTTAAGTCTCTCTTCTGTTCTTCTGTGCAATTAAATAAAGATATCATTCAAAACCTTCCACCAAAGCCCCCTATATATATATATATATATATATATATATATATATATATATATATATATATATATATATATATATATATATATGTATATTTAGGATTTAAACTGATATATATATATATATATATATATATATATATATATATATATATATATATATATATATATATATATATATATATATATATATATATATATATATATATATATATATATATATATATATATATATATATATATATATATATATATATATATATATATATATATATTTGTCTGGCGGAGAAACTTTGCATTTTAAAAGCAGGAAAACATATTTTAAACAAAAGGACTGAAAGGACTGAACTTTTATCTAAGTGTAGGCACGAAAACAAATTTTATGTAATTAATCTTAAACCCCCGTAATTCTTAACCCGTTTTTAGTCTGATGATCGCTTCGAGCGTGAAACTTGAGTTACCGCCTTTTTTAACATGTACATAGTTTTTACCTATCCAATGTTTTAAATTAAATGCTTTATCATTGCTCTACTTTGTGTTGAACACTCTACAAGCTACTGGTGGCAAACATTTCGTTTTAAATTATTATATATATATATATATATATATATATATATATATATATATATATATATATATATATATATAAGTGAGTTTTGGTTCACAAAACGTTAGAGAGTGCTCAATACCATATAGATAGAGCAAAATATAAAGCATGAAGTATAGTTACCTTAAAGTCTTCGCTACCAGAGGTTTCACCCTAAACCGGATCATCAGGCGCCTGATGATCCCGTTTAGGGTGAAACCTCTGGTAGCGAAGACTTTAAGGTAACTATAATTCATCCTCTCTCTCTCTCCCTCTTGGATAAGATAATAAGAAAGATCGATTCTGAAAATAAGGATTACTATATCCTGGGTGATTTAAACAATAATCTTAATGCCAAGGATAATAACCAAGCGAAGCGTCTTTTAATGGAAATATGTGAACTTTACCAACTTAAACAGCTTATTTCCGAACCCACGAGAATAACATCGAATAGTCAAACACTTATCGATGTTATTCTAACTAATAATCCAAGTAAAATTGCTATGAGCGGAGTACTATCATTAGGTATAAGTGATCATAGTATGGTATACGCTATTCGGAAAATTTCTGTTGCAACTAAATCCACACACATAGTTAAACAAGTCAGAAACTTTAAGAAATTTAATACTGAAGATTTTATACTTCACTTAACTCGTGCACCTTGGCTTAGGATTATGAATTTTGAAAACCCTAATGAGATGTGGGTTGAATGGAAAGACATGTTTTTGTCAGTTGTGGATAAACACGCGCCGATTAAAACAAAAAGAATTCGTAATAAGAAGTCACCATGGATAAATGCAAATGTTAAACAACTCATGATTGAACGTGATAAACTTAAAGCGAAAGCTGGTAAATCTAATGATCCTGTTGACTGGGCAAATTATAAGAATGTAAAAAATTTTACTAACGACGAAATCAGAAAAACCAAAGCTAGTTACTTTAAGGAACATTTAAAAGCAAATTCCGGCAACCCGCGTGAATTATGGCAAACAATAAATGATATTATGTCGCGTGAAAGAAAAACTGACAACAACATTCAATCTATTAAAACAGAAAGTGGCACCTTGACGGACCCAGTGGAAATTTCTGAGGCTTTTAACAAACACTTTACCGAGGTTGGGCCAAATCTGGCTTCCAAACTTGGAGAGTCAACTAGAAGATATGATGAGTATATTAATGCAGCAAGTAGTGTTTTTAATTTGAATTCAATAAGCATCTCTGATGTATTATATCATCTAAAAAATTTATCTATCAACAAAGCTGCTGGGCTTGACAAAATCCCCTGCCGTCTAGTTAAAGTAGCCGCACCAGTAATTGCAGAATCAATTTGTATAATTTTCAATAAGTCAATTGAAACCGGAATATTTCCGTCCGACTGGAAAGCTGCCCGTGTAACTCCAATTTACAAAAGTGATGAAAAAGACGATCTAAACAACTACAGGCCAATTTCTGTACTTTCACCAATTCAAAAGTATTTGAAAGGCTTATATACAATCAGTTGCACGAGTATTTTTCTGCTAACAATTTATTGTCCAAATATCAATCCGGCTTCAGACAACTCCATTCGACGACCACTGCAATGTTAGATGCAACAACGGAATGGTTTGTAAACATGGATCAAGGGAAACTTAACTTGGTGGTATTCCTTGATTTATCTAAAGCATTCGATACGGTTGATCATAAAATTTTACTACATAAATTATCTTTATACGGTATATCTGGTAAATCGTTGGAATTCTTTACGTCTCATTTAAATAACCGCAAACAACAATGTGTTGTGAACGGTCATATTTCAACCCCTAGATCAATCTCTTGCGGAGTTCCTCAGGGGTCTATACTGGGTCCGTTATTGTTCCTTATTTATATTAATGATCTCCCATATTGTTTAGAACACTCCAATCCGCGAATGTATGCGGATGATACAAACACCACAATTGCAGGAAAATCATTAAGTGAAATCATCCATTCAACCAATAATGACATGAGAAATATTGGAAATTGGCTGATATCGAATAAATTAAGCTTAAATGTAGTAAAAACCGAATATATGTTCATTGGATCTGATGACAAGCTTAACAAAATTAAAGATATGCCTTATATATATGTCAATAGGCAACCGGTTAGAAGGGTTAAATCCAGTAAGTCTCTTGGACTTTATGTTGATGAGAGACTTGCTTGGGTAGACCAGATAGATAACACTGCAAAGAAAGTTTCATCGGCAATAGGTGGCCTCAAGCAGGCAAGACAATTTATTAACCACTCGACTGCTATTACTATTTACAAATCTCTGATTCAACCTTTGTTTGAATACTGTGATATTGTTTGGGATAACTGTCCAATTGCACAAAAAACAAGGTTACAAAAGCTTCAAAATCGAGCTGCTCGAGTTATAACACAACAAGGTTATGACATCAGATCCCATGAAATACGTGAAGAGCTTGGTTGGGTAACTCTTGCCAATAGACGCTCAAAGAATAAAGCTATAATAATGATGTATAAGGTTTTGAATGATGCTGCACCCTCTTATCTTAGAGATTTATTTCAAACATATCCAAGTACATTAAACTACTCTCTAAGAAGTAGAGATACAGTACAAATGTTCTACTGCCACAACCCAAAACCGAATACCTCAAAAAGAGTTTCAAATTTTCTGGCGCAAAGCTATGGAATGAGTTACCCAACGAAATAAAATTAGAAAATTCCCTAACTTCGTTCAAAAGAAAAGTGTCGTTACACAGTCTCATTCAATCCGATTAGTTAAATTGTAAATAATATATTTTTATTGTTATTGTATATATTTATAACTAATACCTTGTTTCGGCTCACATGAAAAGCAATTTATTGTAAATTGATTGTGATTCCGAAGTTAAATAAATTTCTCTCTCTCTCTCTCCCTCTCTCCCTCCTCCCCTCCCTCCCTCCCTCCCTCCCTCCCTCCCTCCCTCCCTCCCTCCCTCCCTCTCCTCTCTCTCTCTCTCTCTCTCTCTCTCTCTCTCTCTCTCTCTCTCTGTATATATATATATATATATATATATATATATATATATGTATGTACGCTCCTTCACTTCGGTGTTGTTGAGCACTCCGTGGGCACCTATTAGCGATAATGCAACGCTCACTACCCTTGTGGAAGTTTGAGCACTCTGGACCCATGCACACTTCACGCTATCTGATTGTACTTCACCGATGCTGTCCCACATGTGGTTGTCACCAACGATCGCATGTGTATAAGTAATTGATGAAATTCATTCAGATTGTTCCAAGCTACACTGATGAGCTGTAGTACAGCGAGACACGTGTCTGTAGATTGAACTATGTACGCTCCTTCACTTCGGTGTTGTTGAGCACTCTGTGAAGTTGCCGTGGGTACCTATTAGCGATAATGCAACGCTCACTACCCTTGTGGAAGTTTGAGCACTATGGACCCATGCACACTTCACGCTATCTGATTGTACTTCACCGATGCTGTCCCACATGCGGTTGTCACCAACGATCGCATGTGTATACGTAATTGATGAAATTCATTCAGATTGTTCCAAGCTACACTGATGAGCTGTAGTACAGCGAAACACGTGTCTGTAGATTGTGAACTATGTACGCTCCTTCACTTCGGTGTTGTTGAGCACTATGTGAAGTTGCCGTGGGCACCTATTAGCGATAATGCAACGCTCACTACCCTTGTGGAAGTTTGAGCACTATGGACCCATGCACACTTCACGCTATCTGATTGCACTTCACCGGTGCTGTCCCACATGCGGTTGTCACAAACGATCGCATGTGTATAAGTAATTGATGAAATTCATTCAGATTGTTCCAAGCTACACTGATGAGCTGTAGTACAGCGAAACACGTGTCTGTAGATTGAACTTTATATATATATATATATATATATATATATATATATATATATATATATATATATATATATATATATATATATATATATATATATATATAGGCAGTGCCCAAAACGTAAAATAAAGATTTTTATCATTCCTTTTTTGATGTTTTATATATATATATATCTATGTATATATATATATATATATATATATATATATGTATATATATGTGTATATATATATATATATATATATATATATATATATGTATATATATATATATATATATATATATATATATATATATATATATATATATATATATATATATATATATATAGTAAGAACAAAAGAGACAAACTTTGGTTACTTCATTTAAACTTTATTTCACTACAGATCTGTTTCGTATGGGAAGCTATAAAGCTTACCACACTCATCAGGTGAGTATTGCGACTGGTGTTACAAAGCGGAAACTTGATTGTTTTGATCTACAAGACGAATTAATTATGTATGACGTTGTGTGAAGTGGCGGTGCATATTAATAGTTGCACAATAAATGTTTTTTTCTATGCCTGCAAGTTGATATAAGTTCGTTTCTGCTATTGAGTGAACATAATTCAGGGTGACAAATAATTATAAATTTTTCATAAAGGCATAAGTTACAGCGCTTTGTTAAATTGGAGTAGGCTTTGCATCGCTTGATTATGTTCCATTTGATTGAGTATTGAGTATTTGATTCTTTTAAAGTCCAGATGTGCTTGCTTAGTTCGGTGGAAGATTTGCGTTTTGAGTTTCTGAAAGAGCTTGTATGGTTTAGGTATCTGGTTTTAAAGCAATTGCCGCCAACAAAACAACTGTCCGCTTTCTGGTAAATGCCTAACGGAAGGAATAGTCTACCAAGCTACTGTCACCACAGAAGACAACAGAAAAGAAGAAACTTATGTAGGCCTAACTGAAGGCACTTTTAAAACCAGATACCTAAACCATACAAGCTCTTTCAGAAACTCAAAACGCAAATCTTCCACCGAACTAAGCAAGCACATCTGGACTTTAAAAGAATCAAATACTCAATACTCAATCAAATGGAACATAATCAAGCGATGCAAAGCCTACTCCAATTTAACAAAGCGTTGTAACTTATGCCTTTATGAAAAATTTATAATTATTTGTCACCCTGAATTATGTTCACTCAATAGCAGAAACGAACTTATATCAACTTGCAGGCATAGAAAAAAACATTTATTGTGCAACTATTAATATGCACCGCCACTTCACACAACGTCATACATAATTAATTCGTCTTGTAGATCAAAACAATCAAGTTTCCGCTTTGTAACACCAGTCGCAATACTCACCTGATGAGTGTGGTAAGCTTTATAGCTTTCCATACGAAACAGATCTGTAGTGAAATAAAGTTTAAATGAAGTAACCAAAGTTTGTCTCTTTTGTTCTTACTATTCTGCTCTACTTAGGTATTGGGCACTCTACCTGATATGATTTTGAACCTGACACTTATCTATATATATATATATATATATATATATATATATATATATATATATATATATATATATATATACCACCTATATATATATATATATATATATATATATATATTTTACCAATGTGTTACGTTTGTAGTAGATTGAAGAGTGCTCAATACCAGGAGTTTGGTAGAGCGGAATAACATGCAGTTTAAATCCTAAAATATAGTCGTTGCTACTCTGAGTTTCACGCCTCACGTCTTGAGACGATCTTCAGGCAACTGTATGTGATTGACTCAGTTCATTGTGTGATGACGCTAACTCGTTAACGGTTCGCTGACGTGTGACGTTCATCCGTCGCGTGCGTTTGAATCTTCCCGCGCTGAATTTGCTTTGGTGACGGCATTTCGCGAATATTTCTGATCTTTTTCTTTTTCTATTTTCCAATCTTCAGTTGCCTGAAGATCGTCTCAAGACGTGAGGCGTGAAACTCAGAGTAGCAACGACTATATTTTAGGATTTAAACTGCTATATATATATATATATATATATATATATATATATATATATATATATATATATATATATATATATATATATATATATATATATATATATATATATATATATATATATATATATATAATAAACGAGCACGTGTGATTTTGTTCACGGAATGTCGGAAAGTGCTCAATACCGTGAAGGTAGAGCGAATATAGTATAAGTAGGCTTACCTCAAAATGTTGAGTGTTGCAACTGTCAGTTTCACGCGGGGCGATCATCAGGCAACTGGATAATTTCGATTCGTGGGCCGCTTAAATGGTTTTGGTCAAGAGGTGGGCGTGTGGGCGGTGAAAGAATGAATGCATCAATCAAGTGGTTTTGGCCGAAAGGTGGGCGGTGGGTTCTTCAAATTCCTTTCGTTAACTTGATTCTTGTTTAGATTGTTGATATTAAATTTATTTTTATGCCTGCATGTCGAAATGATTTCTGATCTTTTATTGAGTAAAAAGTGTTTGTCTGCTTTCATGATACAAAGTTTCTCTTCCAAACATGAATTGCATCTGCCTGATCCACCTGAGTAGGGTGCCGCGCGTTTTAAAATAGACCAGGTTATGTTGAAATTGTGTTTCTTTTCTTTTAAATCCCAGACGTGTTTCGAAAGTTCGGTTTCGTTTGAATATTTTTTGTTTTGGAAAGATTTAGTGTGATTTCTGTATCGCTTTTGAAATTGTTTGCTGTCATGCCAATGTAGTGTTTGGTATTATTTATGTCGCTTGTTGAAACAGTTGCTTTGTATACTATGTATGCACTGTCCATGAAGTGGGCACTTGCTTTTATCCCTGCAATTGAAACTGACTGTGTTTTCATTTTGTACCCGATTTTTTTAAGTATGTGTGCGTTGTGCTTCATGACTGTGGACTTGGCGTTGTTCATGCAACTGTAACTGACTTTTACTGTATTTCTGTTGAAAATTTTATGGAGTTTGTTTTCTGGTGGGAAATGTTTGTCGATTAGGTTAAGAAGCTGCGTCCTATGTTTGATCTTACGTTTTTGTTGTATGGTGGATTGAACCAATGATATTGCGATGTCGGTTTTTGCGTGGTTGTTGTGGGTTTTGCTGTCTGTAATTTAATTTCTGTGCGTAATTTTGCACCTGTTTATCGGCTGTGCACTCTTGTTTACGTAATCCGCATCAAAAAATGAGACAATTTCGATTCGATTATTCATTGAAAAACATCCCAATACCATCAAAGGACGCTTATTTGAGAACATTTATTGGAAAAGTCGAAAGTGTAATAAGACGCATGAGATGGAAAGCCCACTTTTGCCTCAATGACGATAAAAACGCCACCCAAAGCAACTCTTTTGGACTTCCTTCTAAAAAAGCACCACCAACAGTTATGGAAACTAAAGCTTTCGAAGAAGATCTAATAAAACTGATTGAAGACATCAAGTTTCGAAAAATACACGATTACTTTCAACGGTCTTTGGCAAATGATTTAAAGAAAATTAAATCATCACCCAACCTTTTCATTTTCGCAGACAAAACAAGAACTATTTATGAAACCTCGCTCGACACATACAACAGACCTCTGCATGATAACATAACAAAATCATAGGCTACAAACATGGATCAGAGGACACAATAACACAGATTGATGAAGAATTAAAAAACATTTCAAACCAACTAAAAATTAGTGACAGAATTGAACAGACAAAAAAACGAGAAGCATTTATTTCACTTAAAGACATAAAGATAATTTCGAAAACAACCCAACATGCCGTTTAATTAACCCAGGAAAAAACGAATCTGGAAAACTCAGCAAAGTAATTCTTGACAGAATAAATACCGAATTGAGAAGAATTTCGAAAGCAAATCAATGGAGATGTAATCGAATGGTTTAATAATATCAACGAAAAAAATAAACACACTTTTATTTCATTTGGCATTGTCGATTTCTATCCATCAATATCTGAAAACCGGCTATTGGACCAAGCATTATCTTGGGCCAGAAATTTGACAAATATAGACAGCGATGAAATTACAGTTATTAAACATGCGAGAAAATCACTCCTTTTCAACAAAGAAAAACCATAGATTAAAAAAGACAGCCAAGATTTATATGACGTCACCATGGGTAGCTATGACGGGCCGAAATTTGCGAACTGGTTGGCCTTTTTATTTTAAACAGCCTTGGAAAAAAGTTTGGCAAAGAAAATGTCGGCCTATATAGAGATGACGGATTGGCCATTTTAAAGAACAAGATTGATATAGAGATGACGGATTGGCCATTTTAAAGAACGAGATTGGCAGACAAAACAAGAAAAGATCTACACAAAATTTTCGAACAGCTCGGCCTCAAAATAACAGCCCAGACAAATTTACATCTGGTAAACTTTTTAGATGAAAGCCCAATGACGATCCATTGTATGTAAACAAGCAATCAAACCACCCACCCAGCATTTTAAAACAGCTACCAACATCAATCGGCAAACGCATTTCCTTTCTCTCATCGGACAACATAACATTTAAAGGACATTGGCACCAAAACATTTTATTGGATATTTTAGTCCCATAATACTATTGGACTATAGATATGTTGTTTTCTTGTCAAAAAACATCAACGGCTAAGAGTTATTAGCCAATGCCAATGTTTCATGTTAAGTTTATCTCTCTGTCCGCCATCTTGAAAATTTTCCGATATGCAAATTTATGCAAGAATACATTTGATGACGTCAGGTGTGGTTAACATGTGCTAACACACACCCACTGTAAAATCACAGCGAACTTATAGCGATATATATTGCCCAGTCTATGGCTGCACAAGCGATAGCAAAAAGAATGCGGAGGAAAATCTTCATTTCTTTTCCCTTCCGGGTGGTAAGACGAACGAACAACGAAATAGAGGGAAATTTTGGATCGAATTTTGCAAGCGCAAGGCATTTACAAAGCCTTCAACAAACAGCAGAATTTGTTCTCTTCACTTTGCCGAAGAGGCATATGACCCTGCACATTCGCCCAAGTTTCTAAAATCAATCGGATGTAAAGATCAAACGTTGGTGCTTTTAAAGAAAGATGCTATTCCGACGTTGAACAAGCCCATGGAAAATTCAGAAACCGTAATCAAACCGAGGAACCTTTCCGAGAAAAGGCGTCGAATGCAAGGTAATCAAATTGTCTCAGTGGTTGTATAGAACGATTAAATTTTCAAATGGAGCCATTTTTGCAATTCTTATTACTTATTTTTGTAGAATCTTGATGAGCTGCTGCAGAATACCCGAAAGTCCGACTCATCAAGATCAATATTAAGTGAACTGAATGAAAATCTGTCAAAAGAAAATAGGGACATCGTCACTGGGACAGCAGCTGTATGTGTAAATAATCAATCAACTTCAGAGAAAATCAAAAATATGATTTTTATAATGTTGATTATCTTTTATTGGTATTCAGACAGTTATATAGTTAACTGCCCAAGCACTGAAATGCGACGTAAATATGGTTCCTAGTAGCCGGCAATCATTTGCGTAGTTCCACTTTGAACTTCCCAACGAACTTGAGAACTTCGTAACGAACTTCCGAACTTCGTAACGAACTTCTGAACATTTTGGTGAAAAGTGACAAGTGAGTTGCAAATGACTGTAGTTGTCTTTGTAAATATGTAATATTGTAGTTTTAGACAAAATCTCTTGTAAAAATGAGAGAATGTCTTAAAAAATATGTTTTAAAATGTTCAAAATTTTTCTGAAATATGATCGCGGGAAATGCCATTTCAGAGACTCAAATTTCAAATTTCCGGACCCCCCTAGAAATAGGGCAGTCTTACTGCCCCCCAAGACTGTCCCCCTGACTAAAAATCCTGCCTACGGCCCTGATCAACTTCACGCAGTGTTGAAATCGTTCAGTTGATACACTTAACACAAACCAAAAAAGCAAAAGTGCGCAGCATCGGAACACAAACGTATTTGAACGCATTGTCTACGTTCTTTCAACCGACTGATCATACATGTAAGCCTTCGCCTTCGGTCGAATTACAACAGGAAGCGCAATTAACCAATTCCGATATAAACATTCCAGACCACAGAATAGCCGAACCAGCAGCCACAGTAGTCCACGGCCAGAGGAAGTTTCTTATTCTCGAAAGAGCAATTACACTGACAGTTACGACGTCGACTTTGCTGATGAAAACGGTCAAGTTGTCGGAATTATTAACAACGACGATACCCACGATAACGACTTCATTCCGGCCGCCTCATCGAGCGAACCTGAAGATAGTGATAACGAGGAAAATGGCTGCAACGCAGGTTATGTAAATGAAGTTTTATCGACAGGCAAACCGGCATCCAAACAAATAAAATTCGTTGTGTTCGAGGAAGCAATTGTAAATGCTTTTGCAACGTGCCAGCAGTGTGGTTCAGAATGCACCGTCTACTTGGAACGTCAAATTGGCTCGTCCTGTAACATCCGTGCATCATGTCCGGCTGGCAGTTCCCATGACTTTACAAGTGTTTCAAGTTTGGCAACGAGAGTAGAGATCTAGATTGGATGCTATTAAAGGGAAAGCCGTGACAATTGCCTCGGATATGCGGGTTGACAGTCTTGGCCACAGTGGACTACTAGGATCAGGCAGCACATTGGATTTGGATAGCAATGTCGTCCTTGACACGCACGTTATGAAGGTTAATGTTTACACCATTTATGTAAAAAGATTGAAACTTTATTTACTTTTAATTTATTGACTATTTATTTTCGGTAAACTAGGCAGGCCAGCATTCGCTAGCTTTTAGGTAAACTAGACTACACCACAGCACAGTACAGTACAGTACAGTACAGTACAGTACAGTACAGTACAGTACAGTACAGTACAGTACAGTACAGTACAGTACAGTACAGTACAGTACAGTACAGTACAGTACAGCGCAGCGCAGCGCAGCGCAGCGCAGCGCAGCGCAGCGCAGCGCAGCGCAGCGCAGCGCAGCGCAGTACAGTACAGTACAGTACAGTACAGTACAGTACAGTACAGTACAGTACAGTACAGTACAGTACAGTACAGTACAGTACAGTACATATAGAGTGCAAAAGAATTGGTTTAGTTTAGATATAAACAAATCCTAACGATGATTCAACGTGACATGAATTAGTCCGGTTAACCGGGACAACGCGGGCTCATGTAAATAGCTCCTTATCAAGGACATGCTCTTTATAAATTCCGAATTACTAATGAATATGAGAAATTATATCCTCGAATTAGAATAAATTATTCGAATAGCAGTTCCTGAAGGGTGCCAAAAAAATTCATAAAATCCGGTAACTTGCTTACTACTTCTTCAGGTTCCCATTGACCAGAATTAAGTAATACGTCGGACCAAGAATCCAGAACAACCCTGATGCCAAACTAAAAAAAACAAAACAACAATTAATCAGAAAAATATTTTATCGTTTCAGTGATTTTACTAAATGTTGAAGTTTATCATTCTGACTAATAATTCATTCATAATAGTAAGGAATGGTAAGTAATTTTCGTTTTTTTGAATGAATTTATCGCAAAATTAGGAATGATAGCCTTTATTTGGTTAAAGTCATGAAAGAACCAAGTTGATAGCCATAATGAAAAATGCTATAGCTAGAGCAAAGCGAAAAGATCGTAAACTACTTAAAACAAGTATTTTTTTCTTAAAACAAGTTTTTAGGGATTTGCAGGGTAGAGGCCGCAGAGAACTAAGGAAAGAAACGGTTTAGTATTACAAAAAAGTAAAGAAATAAAGGCAAACCTGTTTTTGCTTCCTTTCTTCTTTTGAGTCAGAGTCCCAGCCTTCTTCATCCAAGAAAATTACGGTGAACTTTTCTCCATTATCATCACACGAATAAAATTTTTCTTTTGACGATCGGTAGAAAGAACATTGAAATCCTTCAGGAAGTTCGGACGATGGCAGATGTAAGTGGTGCTTTACTTTATCAAGTGTACACTTTGAGAGGTAGTCGGATAATATTTTGTTTTCTTCTTCAGAGCCAGGGGGTTCTGTTTCTTGAGAGACAACCCGTTTACCTACAACAGTTTTAGCTCCATTTAACAATACCAAACATTAAGGCATACATCTAAGGGGGAAATAATTACCTGCTCTTATCGCATGACACACCGACATTTCATTGTTCTAAGGGGCTGTTCACATGGAAGGCGTGACGGGACGTTTTACCAGACGGGACGTTAAGCGGGATCGCATCGCTACTATTAGTATTATATTATTATTTATTACTATTATTTATTTATCTCATTTTATTTATATGAAGAATGTGTCTGCCGCCTAACTGGATATCCTCAACCAGGATTGATCCCGACTTGAGAGAGACAATTTTGCCATATAATTGTCCCGCCCAAAATATTCTCATTTAACCCGGGATGAAAATCGTCCCGTCCCGCTTACTTGTCCCGTCTCGGTGCCATGTAAACAGCCCTAAAAGACCGGTTAAATCTTTTATTCAACTGATTAGTATACATGCAGTGGGATAAATGGTTATCACACTCTTTCGGATATAAAAGAGAGTGTGATAACCACTTCTCACACGGCTTATTGCATATTAAAGAGTATTTTGATTTCTAACTCTGGAAGTATATCTTTCTCGGTAAAACCCCCCCCAGAAGAGTCGTGAGATAAAGGACTTATATAACATCGCTAGTCAACCTTTAACGTCGACTCGTGGTCTGCGGCCCCTATAGTAGTCGTTAAGCTTCACTCGCGACAAATCCTTTATCACACTCGTGACCATTGATTAACCCTTAGTGCATGATCCACCATCCCAAAATTGATCGATTTGTACCACTTTGGGGGACAAAGGCTAATTGTTCATGGTGGTGTAGGTCAACATCCCTAGTTTGTATACATTTTGGATGATAGCGTTTCCAGATGTATAATTTTTTTGGGGAAATGGATATATAGTTTTTTAAACCTAACCCCAACGGGCAGTTTTCCAGCACGAGAGCTAGAAATGCCATTACATTGCTATTTAATGTTTATTATACTAAACTTTTATAATACTAAAATATATGTAATAGATACAGCATGAGCAGCCGAGCTGTATCTGATTTACAAGGCGAGCTGCAAGCGAGCCGCAGTAAATCAGATACAGCTCGACTGCGAGTGCTATATCTTTCGTAAAATACAAATGCATCTAAGTAATCAAGTTCAGCAACTATTTTGGGGATACGGTCTGTTTTAGCCAAGAAAATCGAAGCGAAAGTTTATGTAAATCAGGACGATGCTGCATGTCTCTGATTTACAACCACTGCTACGGTATTGATTTCTTTTGTGTTTTCGTCATGAATTATTAATGAGTATTTTAATATATTATACATTTTTAGGGTCTAAAAACATCATACCCACAGTACAACAACAACTCGTTTATATACGCAATACGGAAAACTTATCAGAGCGATAGAATTTTCTTTTTTCAAACAAGTACAATAAATTTATTAAAACCCTACAAATTTTGGCTTGTTTTTATTCATTGGTATATACAGTTTCTGCCTATTACCTGTTCTGAGTTTTAGTCGGCAATCATACTTTGATGCTGGTGTCATTAGTTCTCCTTTGACCATTGTTCTAGACGGATAACAAAGCCAAGCCACCAAATTGTCTTCCTCGCTTTCAAGGTATACTGGATTTAAGAGATTCTTAACTTCACATGGAGGCTCCTTGTCCAACAAGCCTTCCCATAATTTGAAACGTATGTATCTGCCTAGATTCAAAGACTGGGATTTAGCAATTAAAAATGTGAACTTATATTCTATATATAATCGTTCTATACGGTTCACTATATCAAAGTTGAGAACTTTCATTTTAGATGTAGAGAGGATATGCAAGGTTTGATATGTACAAACTATAAGAATAAAAGCTAACTGAGACACAAAGATTGAGTTATAACATACAAACGTTTCTCTTGTCAGTCTCTTCAGTGCAAATATAAAAAAAACCACCGTAAAAAATACTTGGCTACTGTCCAGCGCCGCACATTGCATGCTTAAAATTAGCTGCTGGTCTTAAATAGACACAAGTAAAAAGTGCCATTAAAAGTAATTGGCAATGCAAATTACGTTTGTCTAACTTGAAAAAACTTGTGGGAAATTGTAATGGAAGACCTTTTACAACTTTTCGGTATCACTCTTTGTTTTTTATATATTTCAGTTTGTTTGATATGTAAATGAGATGATCTCTGGCGTCATAACCAGGATACAGAATTTTCATGAAATGTTCAGTGTCATGCGAATTTTTAATGGCCACAGTTTCAAGTGATTTTTTTGGACAAACTTAGAGATATATAACTGAGTTTGCTATGTGTGAAAATGCTCTATTCTCCTTATGACATCAGAGAGAACCATTTACATATCACAAACAAATTGAAATATCTCGAAAACGAAGAAAAATACGGCAAAGTTGTACAAGGACTTCCTTTATTATTCCAAGAGTTCTTTCAAATTAGGCAAACTTAATTTAATATTGCTAATACGCTTTAATATAAAAACCTTAACATGATGGCAGGAATTATGCATAAAGGAAACAAACTAGAGTATATAATAACTTCATACTGATTTCTTTTTTATTCAGACCTAAAATTGGCAGACTTTGGGCTATTCCTATACAACTTGGCGATTTTGATTAATTCTTTGAAAGTTTTCATGGCGATCATGTAATGTAGATAAATTTTGTGGAAACACCACGTAAAATATTCATTTATTTATTTATTTATTGCTCTGATAAAGGCCTGAGTCAACAGGCCGAAAGCTTTGCCAATAAATAAATATTTTACGTGGTGTTTCCACAATACGTATCTATATTGATGATTTCGTTTACACCTCCCACACCGTCATATATATTGGAGACCTTAAGATCCACGACGGGAGGCCACGACGACGGTGTCCCAAAAGTGAATTTATAACTTAGTGTCAACTGCGCATGTCTGACTAAACAAGGGTTCTGGCGTAGTGGGACAACGTGAGTATTTTATTCCATTTTCTTGTCTAAAGGCTAACTTTAGCCGTCTATTTTGGTACAAGAATGATACAACTTAGTTGCAACTTTGTTACAACAAGTGATTCAGATGTTTTTAAACAGAATAGTCTTATTATTTTTTATTCACAGTTTGAAAGCCACACTCTGACGAGAAACAAATCCTCTAAAAACAGCGTAAGTACTATACATACTTTAGCTGTATGACATCTGTAGGGGTTCTTTTGTGCGGGGTTTTACTGTTTTCAAGATTCAAGTGAGTCCATTCATAATTAGCTACAGCCTGGTCACTTTGTTTTTCTCATTTAATTATTTCAGTAACTTAAAGGAATGTTTTAGACAGAAAAGCAGGATGTTTTATTATGCCGAGAGATTCTGGTGGTTGATCCATTCACAGGCACAAAAAAGAAAACAGTTCAGAGAGGTGCAAAATGGAGCCAGATAGCTGACATGTTGTCGCAGATTCAAAATCCCTGTTTCAAAGTCGATCAGAGAGCTGCACGAGAGCGGTACAATCCTCTTGCACAAAAACTTCGAAAGAAATTTAAGTATGAAGTAGAAGCAAGTGGGATTAGACATGTCAGAGTCGGAATCTTTATTAGAAGAAATTATAGAAAAGGAAACTACAGCAGAAGAAATCCAGGAGCAAGAACAAAATGGCAAAAATAAAGAAAAAGAAAATGCACAGGATATAAGAAACAAAGCCATGGAAAGGCTGGCACAGACACAGAAAAGCAAAGTGGAAGTGGTGAAGAAAACAAGAAGCGAAGATCCAATCCAAACGACACGCTAACATTTTTAAGAGAGAAAAATAAAATGCTACGGCAGTCAAAAAAAGAAGAGATGGAGAGGCAAACGAAGCAACATGAATTAGATACAAAGAAACATGGTGACGTTATGGAGCTTATGATGAAACAGCAACAACTGCAGCAAAAACAGTCGCAGGACTTTCAAGCTGTGATGATGATTTGATGACAAAAATGTTGGACAAACAGTAGGGGAAAATGTGTTTTATTATTTCATTTTTTTCATGTACCCAACTTGACAAGAGTTTGATGCACATTTTGTTATTAATTCATGGGCCATGGGCATCAGTTTGATGCTGTTGTTACTTGCTTGTTGTTTATATGCATTTTGTTTATATATTACATGTTTATATACATACTATTTATATAGTACATGTTTATACATGTATATGTATGCTGTTTATATACAAGTTTAAAACAGAGTTCAATTTTTTGAAATATCTGGAACTTTTACAATAAAGTGCTACAAAATTATTTTTGTATCCTGTCCTGATTTTGAAGAATTCAGAATCTGCTTTTGTAGGGGATTGGGTATACATTAGACGGCTGTATTTGCAGGCTAGGTATACATATACGAAATGAAAATAAATTGTTTTCATAGATTTTTTTTAATGATTATTATTCTCATAATTTGACGTGTCACACCCTTTATTTCATAACTGAACTATGTCCCTGGGTTGTAAAAATAATAGATGTGTTTTCTTTACCAAAATAGGCCTTAAAGAGGGAGGTTGAGAAATAGATCATTCAATTTTTAAAATGGCTTTGCAAGTGGAATTTGATTAGCAAAGTAACATTTTCTGAAGAAGAACTTTCATTTACTATTTTCACAGCTAACAATACATTTTCAGCACATCATTTGTTGCTTTTGACAAGGTTTATATTTAGGGTACAGTTAACACTGGTTAGTACGAACTATAGCTTATTTTACAAAGTCATGTGCTAAAGTATGCTTCTTGATAACAATATATATATATATAAAGGAGCACAAGAAATGGAAGTCATTATCTGGTGGGTCACTTAAAATTGGGGGTGAAGGTTATCTTATATATCAAGTGAATTATTTTACCCACCCCCACCCCCTTCATAAATAATGACTGGGCCCTAATACTAAATGGCCTTTTCTAAACGAAGTATTCTTGGAGGGTTGAAAATCGTTCAACATTCATGAATGACAATTAATTGAACGCGAGCTACCACAAAAGCTGGAATCGACAATATCCCGCATGGCGCATGTCTCTGTTCAACAAAGTTGAATGAAATGTGGTCAAATGCGTTCAACACCCTTCAACATTTTGAGAACAATAGAAATGTTGAACGCGTGTTGAACGAAAATTTGAACATGTTCAAATTTCGTTCAACATCATTGAAAAGGGGTGGCCAAACGCTTTCAACACGTTGAATTCAACAATGTTGAACGATGTTGAATGAAATGTTGAAAGCGTTTGGCCAGGCCTTTAGTCGGTGCCCGTGTTGACTGAAAATAAAATCTAAAACCTTATTCATGATCATACTCAATTCCGGCACTGGCCTCTCAAAGCGAGTATATATATATATATACATATATATATATATATATATATATATATATATATACATATATATATATATATCTAAAACCTTATTCATGATCATACTCAATTTCGGCACTGGCCTCTCAAAGCGAGTATATATATATATATATATATATATATATATATATATATATATATATATATATCTGCATGAGTAGCGACAAGGATATGTTAGTAGCATGCAAAGGCCTTCAATTCCTTCACATCGAGTGCCCTGTGTACTCATTGACTGCTTATTTAAATAGTTGCTGTAAGTTGCATCTAAATAGCCACGATCTGCCCCACGATATCTTTTTAATATCAAGTGATTGACCTTTCATCTCATTAGCTTATTAAGTTAACTGAACTGGATTAATTGACACTTCCAGAATTTGCTTCAATGGGTGTGGTAGTAGTAGTGAAAGCAAATTCGGGATTATCTTTTACGGCCTGTTTACAAGGAGGCAGGGTCTCCCCTGTACCTTGGGTTACCCTAGCACCCAGAGCAAAGTTAAGCCGGGTTTACAAGCAAAATTTCACAGGTATAGGGTTACCCTGCTGCCCCGGTCAATATTATTAGGCATAGCTCTCGTACATTTCTTGGGGTTTTTTTGTTTGTCGTATTTACAAACGGCTCCCAGATGCGTTGCCTCGTTTCGTAGGGTAACCCGGGTGCTTGGGAAAACTGTGACAAAGCAAAATTTACGAGCGATATTTATAAATCTTTTAAGCATTGCTGCTCAACGACGTATGAAAACAGTTTAAAGCGGTATGCAAAACATACATGAACTTGTGAACACAGTATTTTGAATCACTAAATGAAACTATATTGAAGTATATATATAAAAAATTATACCACGAGAAGGCAGAAAAGTTGAAACCTTTTGACCCTAAATTGCCTTTCTTCTGTTGTCCAACTATACTCAACAAAACCACTACAAGTCTTTATTCTTTAGTCAAATATGTTCCACATTGCAACCTCAAATTTTTCAAATGTCTTTGAAAAGTTACAAATGGCTTACGACAAAGCACTAATAACAAGAAACCTGGAATTAGTAAAATGTTTTCTAGGGTAGACGAGTTAACCCTACCAAACACGTTTACAAGGACAAAAGATAACCCGGCTACTAGTGTTTCCTTTAAAATTCGCTGTTTTCATACGAAATTGTCAAAACCATTTGGATAATAAAACTCATTTGCATCACGGTAGCACTCTGTTGAATATATTTCTTCTGCGGCAAGCGAACTAGTTATGAAAATAGATCAATTTTAAATGATAAAAAGTTGGAATGATCAATTTGGAATGTAAAAAAATAACTTTTTGGACCGCGGTCCAAGATATCGTGAAATATACCGCCCGCTCACGTAGCCAGTCAAACTGCAGGAAAGCCTATGGGATTCTGCCCGCTCACGAATGATAAAATAATAATAAAATGAATATATAATATGAAAGACACTAAATTGTACTACCTGATGGTGTTGAAAAAGCGAAGTCATAACGCCATTGTGCGTGAACATAGTGCAAAAATTTATCGCCGGTGTCACCACTTTCTGACAATATATCGTCCTTTATGTGGGATCGATCAACTCCTTCTTCAAAACTCGCCTTCCAATCTTCATTATTTACTGACTCATTTAATTTGCAACTCGGTTCTTTTTCTTCACTATTATTGATAATACTTAATCCAAGTTGTTTAGTCACATCCTTGACTGTGAGGCCTCGTTTTTCATCCCCTGTCAGGTTGAAAAATATCACAAAAACATTAATATCACCTACATGCAGCTTTAAGAAAATTGAATACCTTTTGGCTAGGAAAAGAATATACTAGGAATTCTAGTTTACCTTCATAAACGTTATGAACAAACACTTTGCCAAAATGACACCATAAATCTATATTCAACTGTTTTTCATCTTTCACTTTGTGTAGATACTTCAAAGATGTCAAAAGAACATCATGAATACGCGAAATTGTGTCTTCACTAAATTCTTTCTAAAAAAGAAACGTGAAAAGCAGAAGTGTTACCGTCTGTATATATATATATATATATATATATATATATATATATATATATATATATATATATATATATATATATATATGCGATGATTACTGACGCCTTGGACGACCCGCGTCTCAACGGAATTGACATCAGTTTCCGTAAAGACGGCGGAGTTTTCAACCTGAGCCGCCTTCGAGCGAAAACAAAAGTCCTGAGGTTGCTAATCAAAGAGCTGTTGTTCGCCGACGACTGCGCGCTGTTAGCCCACACGGAAGGGGACGCACAGAAGTTGATGGACGCCTTTGCTCGCTCTTCCGACCGTTATGGCCTGACCGTCAGCATAAAAAAGACCGTGGTCCTCTTCCAGCCAAAGCCGGGGTCCTCGTTCGTGGAACCATGTGTCGCAATCAACGACCAACCGCTGAAAGTCGCAGAGAAGTTCTGCTACCTTGGCAGTATCATCAGCAACGACGGCTCCATCGATGACGAGATAAGCTCACGTATTTGCAAGGCCAGCGCTTCGTTCGGCCGCCTCATCTCAAGGCTATGGTCCACACACGACGTTTCACTCACAACTAAGATCAGTGTCTACCGTTCAGTCGTCATGTCCACGCTTTTGTACGGCTGCGAAACGTGGACGCTGTATCGTCGGAACGTGCGGAAGCTGGACAGCTTTCACATGAGGTGCCTCCGGCGAATTCTCAACATCCGCTGGCAGGACAAAGTGCCAAATACAGAAGTCCTATCCCGCTGCGGCTTGGACGGCATCGAGTCGTACTTAATTCAAACGCAGCTGCGATGGGCGGGGCATTTGGTAAGAATGGAAGACGACCGTCTGCCGAAGGCACTGTTTTATGGCCAGCTCTCAGAGGGGAAACGCTCCATCGGTGCCCCCAAAAAGCGCTACAAAGACTCACTGAAGGCCAACCTCAAACGCTGTGGAATCAGCACGGCCACCTGGGAAGAGACTGCCTGCGACCGCCCGAAATGGCGCAGCTACTGCAGCGAGCGTGTGCATGAGTTCGAACAAACACGCACCAGAGACCTGATGGACAAAAGACGAAGGAAAAAAGAACGCCAAGGACAACGCAGTGGCACAGATACCTGAGACCCGTCGTCTCGACGGCTCTACCCTCTAATATATATATATATATATATACATATACATATATATATATATATATATATATATATATATATATATATATATATATATATATACATACATATGAAACAGTATTTCCTGCATTTTGGGGCAAGTATTCAAGAGTAATCTGAAAGCCATAAATTACATAATTTGGTTATTATTAAACCAGAACATAGAATGATACACGTCAGAATATCTTTAGATTTATTTATAAACAAGTCGTAAATGTAAAAACAAGTTGGAGGCGTTTTATAAAGACCCTTAGTATTGTAATTTATAGCATATATGTATGCCTTATATATATATATATATATATATATATATATATATATATATATATAACATTACTGTCTACTCACTTGACCTTAAAACAACTGTATCCCCCCCCCCCCCCTCCAAATTTCTCCACGGATTTAAACTTTTCACGAGAACGGTCTTGGAGCCCATTGGGGGGTGGGGGTGGGGGGGGGGGGATCGTCCACCACGCCCCCTTTTGGCTACGCTACTGCAGTGAGGTGACACCGGCCGTTCATACATATACGCTGATACAGTGAAAGCTTTTGTGAAGCCAAAGCGGGTTTGTATACAAACGTTACGTTTCAGTCGAGCTGCAAAAAGATGAAAGAGCACTGAACCAAAAGCCGAGTTCTTCACGAATGTACTACGTCTACGGCAATTTTCGCGAGATCGAGCGGTTTTTGTGTATTTTACGGAGCTTTAAATGAGGGTCGTCTAAAACATTCTTTGTTGAAAGTTGCCAGCCTTTCCTTATTTTTAGTATAAAGAAGTAATATTTAACAAGGAGTAAACATCTCGTCGAAATATAGTTGAAACTACGCACTTCCCCGTAAAGTAAATGAGTGGTTCGGTCGCGAAGGAAGACTAAGACTGACATCCAAGCTGACCGCGTAGGGGACTAGAACCGACGTCCAAAAATTCCCCATTGCCGCCATGTTGTGCCTCACTTTTTGATTGGCAGTCAGCCTTCCAGGTATATATAGAGTTCACTGGATCGGAGTGATCGGACGCCATCTCGATTGATTTCCAATTAATAATTTCTAACCCCTGACAAACAAACTTGGCGGTCAGCGGTTTCTCAACGGTGTTTGGCAACAGAAAAATAGACACACAATGTGTGTATGTGTCCACTGACGTATTTGAGAAACTCGGGACTAGATAAAGCTCCGTGATGAGCATGCACTTAGCACTATAAATCCGTGATAAGCAGTCACTAGAAGTGTCTGGAAACGCAACCAAACTCTTTGTCCTATGTTTTTGTTAACATTTATGCAAGGTGTGCACATCTGTCTATACCTAAACTGAGATATAAGCTGCACTTCAGTTCAGTTCAGGCTCTAACAGAGATACAAATCATAAAATAACTACCTTCGTTGTCAAAATAAAAAACTAAGCAAAATTACTGGATAAAGATAGACGGACGTCATACAGTCGTTGAATATATTATCGCACAAATCAGTAATGAACTAGTACTCGAAAATCAACGAGACCGAGTTTGCTATGAGCTGATAGTCAACGAGGCGAAGCTGAGTCGACTATCTACTCGTAGAAAACGAGGGCGAGTTGTCTAATTGTTTTAGTATCAACCATAAACAACTTTTCTTTACAAAAATAAGTCTTATCAAACATTGTTTCAAATTATCAGATAGTTTTACCTTTTTGTTTGCAGTAGTCTCCCCATTCAAAATGTAGAGTAGTTCGATGGCACACGATAAACAATCGCTCACATAAAACGAGATTGTAGTTACTTTGCTTTAAATTTAGTGTTGATATACTCCACAGACATAAGCGAATTAATTTTCTTATTCGAAAATGTCAAACTGAACAATTTTCCATTACTTTCGGGCAAATGTTTTCATGATTTCAAAAATACTCAACGATTTCAAAATACTCAACGTAAACAAGACATTTGCATCCTCACTTCATCTCAATTACCAAAGTTGGGACGTAAAAACAAAAAAACAAACAAACAAACAAACAAACAAACAAACAAACAAACAAACAAACAAACAAACAAACAAACAAACAAACAAACAAACAAACAAACAAACAAACAAACAAACAAACAAACAAACAAACAAACAAACAAACAAACAAACAAACAAACAAACAAACAAACAAACAAACAAACAAACAAACAAACAAACAAACAAACAAACAAACAAACAAACAAACAAACAGAAGTCTAAGTATAACAAATGACAAGGGCGCACCTAGTACATATAAAAAGCCAGTCCTGGCTATAATTGTTGACCGGATATCCAACCAATTAGTGTACGTCATTTGGCGTATCTTCCAGACTAGCGGCGTGGCCAAACACTATATTATATACACACATATACTGTACCTCACTATTGGTCGGATTTTCAGTTTCAATTCTGTATCGTTCGCCTTTCATAAAACCATCCAATTTAGGTGTATTATTATCAATCTTTAACTCAAACTTGACTGTCACATCCTCGTCATTCGTATTGAAGCAAACAAAATGATTCCCGCCACCAAGTTTCTTTCTGGACATAGACTCTTTGCAGGAATTCTACAAATCATAGGAAATAGAAGAATACAAAATACTATAAAAGGCCAACTGTAGGTAAGTGTAAAGTTAGCTGCATGTATATACGTTGTTGGATGCAGGTAGCTCGATTACAGGGAGTGTTTATACATGATACCGGAACGAGTTTCATTACGGAATAAACTCATAGTACTGATTCTGTTGAAATATTTTTGTCTGTTTACATCGTGATTCCGGAATGAAATGTAGTTAATTACCAGCTGAGTTTATGCTGCAGTTCTTGTTCCAGAATGGGATTTTACTCTGCCATTTCTGGTATATATCGGTTCCGGTATCATGTAAAAGCGACACGAGAGGTCATTTGCAGGGAGAGACTATTTTAACCAATCAACATGAAGCGGATTGAGTATTCAAGTCAAATCTCGCATGTTGTTTCTTCTTGTTGTGTTTACACGAAAAAGATTGAAAGTTTTCGATTTGATCGAAACGAATGGCTGAAGTCAATCCGCGTAGTGGAGTGGATTGACTTGGGATTCAAGCAAGGATCGACTTGAATGTCCCCCATCTGATTCATGAAAAGTTTGACATGAAAATGACTTGATACGCATGAGCGAAGTTGGTGTGTGTCGTGCTAAATGGCAGACATTGAGGGAAGCACAGAAAATAGTGTTCCAAAACCGAAAGCAATCCGATTCTCCATGTAAACATGTGCTCGGATTACCTTCACTCACGTTTTTCGATCCGATTGGACTGTCAATCCACTTCATGTAAACAGGGCCTTATTGCATTTGAAATTAAATATTTATAGTTTACGGTTTCGCCAATTTACTGCACCAGAATCGGCAATTCCTATAGAAACACAATATTACATTCTAGAAGTAATAAGTAAACACCACACGAGACAAACATAATTTTCATGTCATATGCACTATAGCGGTAAACCAGTAAATGTTTCTGAAATTATAAGTAGTTTGCATGTAATATATCAACAACGGGTTTGAGTGTTTCATCAGGGGATTCAAACACGAGAAAACATGATGAAAGGACGAGGCCGAAGGCCGAGTGGTTTTATTGTTTTCGAGTGTTTGGATTCCCCTGATGAAATAAGATAAACGAGTGATATGGCATCTCAATCGCGCGATTTCAATTGGAAAATGCAATTAAAATAAACAATCATGAGATTCTATTCATGAGTGTGTGTAAAATTTATTCATACAGCAGCTTGTTTATTTTGCATATAAGAATAAAATGAACACCGGTTTTCATCTAATATCTTGGGTTTTACTGGAGTATCCAACTTCAATCAGGCGATTGAATATGAACTATATTATAGTTGGCTGATTATCTCATGAATTATTTATGTATACCTAGGTTTTCATTGTTCCCACACGCACATTAAATCTAAAACATGCCATGTATTCAGTAAGCGGGCCGTTCATAGTTCAATAAAGGTATTATAGTATACCATTTCTTAAAACTTACTATCTTTTCACTTATTAAAGATCTTGCTCTTTTACAGTTTTGCCGGGATCCAGTAATTATAAAATTTCCAAATTCACCTTCATCTTCTTTGGAAGATAACAAACGAATTCTTGTATCTGACTTTGTTTCTAAATGTTTCCTATTGTCACCATGTTTTCCCAGTATTAAACCTATGTATTTCTTTTCAACGAGAACTTCCAGTTTTGTAGATTTCTTCATGTTCTTTTCTTCCTGCAACGTCAAAAACCTTATAGTTGGGTTAGATGACGGCGAAGGGGTGATTGTAAAGAAGCGAGTATATAACATCGTCTAAGTATAGATCGTTTTCATCTGACGTCACGGCGGCCATATTCAGTGGTGTACCATCTTTATCCTATGGGAATTCAGCTCCACTCTTATTCAAATATCTTGTATTGTTTCACCGCCACAATGAGGCCACCGATCACGTGAGTGAAAACGATCTATAGGCCGAGGTAACTACGTGAGTTATGAGGCGCGTAGCGCTGAGGGAAGTATAGGCTTAATACCAAAGTTCGACGTAACCAACTAATTTAGTTCAAATTTCACAACGTTGAACGTTTTGTCTTTATCTGTATACTTCCCTGGGCTTTATACAGATTGCGGCCCCATGTGGCTATTAAGCTTCCCTCGCGATGTTAAATTTCATATCAGACTCGTAGCCATTGATTAACCCTTACATATATAGCCGAATATTATTTTTTGTTGAATAAGTATAGGTTAATTCATGGTCATGAGTGTGATATGGGATTTAACATCGTGAGTGAAGCTTACATGAGAAGTTTACATAAGAAGACACTAACTGATTGGAAACAAGGTTAAAACACATTTCTGATAAACGATAAAAAGCGTTGTTTCGGTGAATGTTCAATGTGAATGAAATCCACTTGTATGCATAGCGTGATAAGTAGTTATCCAAGTGGGATATATATGGAATATACAGTAACTAGTTTAGAGTATTATTACTGTATGTAAACCACTAGCTGTAAAAATGGGCCATTTCTTGTTTTCTTACTTATTATATGCATGACAAAATTACTACATTCTGATTGGTTGAGAGGAGTACAATTATTTTATTAAATTGTACTGCAGTACAATTAATAAAAATAGAGAAGAATAGAGAGGGCCCTGGGAACGATGTTGACAATAAAATTCAAAATGGCTGCCAATTCTGCAATGGACAGTTTTCACATTTCCAACGACTTGTGGTAAACTATGAACTAAGAATGCCATGTAAATATTTTGAAATGAGTACGGAGAACACCCAGAGTGAAAATGTTTCTTGTCAAGTAAAGAAACAAGATGTTTTTAAAGGCGTAAGTGCCTCAAAAGGACCCATCTCAATCTTTCACTTTGATGACGGGCTCCGCTCAAAATGTCAGTTTTCCGTTACTAAAAACCTTGGCAGTTTACTACATTTTCACTTTGCTCTATTGCGAAATGACGTCAAATTTGTTTTTCCAAATTTGTCGTCGGTCTTCATGCAGTGAGTCTCAAGATTATAGGAATCCTCCAGATAACCTAATCACAATAAAAACCCTAATCCTATAACTATATAATCAAACATCTGGTTTACCACTTATGTCTTACTGTTTTAGTAAGACATATTTGACGACGTAGAACGCATTTTGAAAAAGCCGCGAAAAAACAGGTAGGGCCCTTTTGAGTCATCCCTTTTAGTGAGGACCAACAAGAAAAGTGAGAAGTCATTTTGCTATAGTTATAGGGCTAGCTGTCCTCAACAGTTCCTACCAGTTTCTCTCTGATCAGGTTTTCTGCCATTTTGATTTGTTCATTAGTTCCTTCAACGCAAATGTCGTTATTCTTTAGAAACACACGTGCGTTTGTACATTGAGAAATCTCATCCAGTCCTGATTTATGACGTCCTACTATATATCCTTTCTCATTTTCAGGAACATGTACTGTTTCGGTACGTACAGCCATGCCAAGTCCTAATAAAGAGATACAAACAATACATATTAATACAAAATGAACATGTATAGATGCATATCATTCAAGAATGACTCAATATTCAAACTTTTCCTCGTGATCAAAACTGGAAAATAGTTACCAGAAAATGACGTCAAAAAAGGAACAAGGTTTTGGAATAAGACAGTGTTTGCAACATATACTGTACATCTATTGGCACTAGTGTTGTACGAATTGCGCCCGAATCCAGATCCGAATCAGACCGATTAAAATTTATACATTCGGATCAGTTCGATAGAATTTTGTTCCTTTTTTTTCACGGATAAGGTCGGATTTTGTACTTTTCGTGATAATAAAATGTGTCGTAGCGTTTGCATGCGTATGATTTATTGACGACAAAGGTTTTTACTTCTGTTGTATTATTAAGTTGGGGTTTTTTTTGCATAAAATTGACCGAGCACGGATATAACTATAAAGATTATTATTGTATACGATAATTATTGCATATTAAGATAACATTAGGCGAAACCCTCACTGAGATTATATATGAGGAGCAATACGTCCAATCCAATTCATTTATGCACATCTTTAATTGGCATGTGTTTTTAATAGGAGCAAAAATAACTTTCGTAATTGCGCAAATATAAGCACAGTAATAACATGCATGAAGGACGACGTATGATTCTATTGTAATCGCGTGCTTTCTTCTATTCTTTCTTCTCTTCTATTTTCGACGTCATTTCCGATAACCAACTTTCACACTAAAAAGAGTTGATAAAAAATAACATTTTATAACAATAAAATATTAACTTCTTTAGTAACCGATAGCGCAGGTCGTTACGAAAGAAATATCTAGAGTCTAGACTGGGGTACGTAAAGACTGAAGTCTGATATTTTCTTGTAATGAGCAAGTGGTCGAGGTTAATAAAAGATTTTTAAAAAACTCAATAATCGTTGACAAGGAAGGCACAACACCAGAAGAAACTGTTGGCTCAATTCACGAATCATTGGAGACGAGATTATTTGTTAAGTCTGCGTGAGAACTGTTCTACTAAGAAGAAACGACGAGAAGGAGTTCTCATCTCCGCGGGTGATGTCATTATTCTAAGAAACGAGTCGACAAAGCGAATGTTTTGGAAACTTTCCAAAGTCGAGAAGCTGTTACCGGGGAGTGATGGTCAAGTTCGAGCAGCTATCGTCAGGGTCGCAAACTTGAGCAGAAATCCGAAATTATTGAGACGCAGTATTAAACACCTTATCCATCTCGAAGTCAGTGCATCTACAAACGACGAAGAGCAATCTGCTGAAAAAGGGGATACAACTAATAACCAACCCAATCAGTCAAGAAATCGTAGACAAGCAGCAATAAAGGGAGAACTTTTACGAAGAATTAATCGAGTATAAGACATGAGGAGATAAGTGTCATGAACACTACGTATATTATTTTGATATGTTAAGTGCTAGTTATCTTGCAGTTGTTTGATCGAGTTTTCGAATTAAACACAGGGAGTGTAATGAACTTGATATTTTGTTGAAGTTTCATATAATTATTACTTTGAGAAATGACGTCATTTGTGACGTCACGAACACGAGGTACAAGAACAAAGAAGGAGTCTCGAAGTCGATGTGTCGAACGAAAGAGTTTTGTAATACAACCGAAGCGATGAGAGTAGAGTATTTCTAATATATTTCATAAAACTTATGGTCTCGAGTACGATTAATTATAAATAGATACATAAAAGTAATTTATTTTACTTAAATTTTTCTTTTTCAAAAAAAGGGCTTTCTGTGCCGCAAATAGGATATCTCTGCAGGGTGACATAGAATGCTTGTTTTCAATGTTGTTGTTCTTGTTGTCACTTTCATTTTTCATGATTACATGTAAGTAAAACTCACTTTCACAGTTTCAGTTTATTTATTGACTGACTCAAACATGATTTAAATCATCAGTGCTTAATTTACTGAATTCACTAAACTTTAGGACTTTTCAAAGTCCACCCATGTGAAAATCTTATATATCGTCGGTTGTAATCTGGTTGGGTTGTGTCTCCACGACTATTGATTGATGAGATGGAAGGGAAGTTCTTCCTGGTTATAGTTTTAAATGACGGACAATCTACAAGATATAAGACGTAAAACAATCGGGTGTTGTCCAAGTCTAATAGTTTATCATGCAATATGTGATTGAACTGGTATTATTAACTAAAGTTACTAACATTAAGCCTGGCGCACACGCTACGATTTTAGTCGGCCAATTTTTAACGGCTGGTCAACCGAAAAATCGGTGTTTACCATACAAGTGCATGTGCAATTTATAGCAACTAGTGGAGCCTCCATTTTTACGATCATCAAACCATAGTCCCCAGAAATAAATTGTCTGGAAACGCGGCCAGTCTTTGTTGTAGGTTTTTGTTCACGTTTGTGCACCTTATTTCACCCGCTTAACGCTTGCTGAACACATTGTATTTTTGGTATGAAGCAATCAACCAGTAGCATCGTTGCTTTATAAATATTAATGAACGTAAAACAAAAGATTGTGACCTTATTTGCCACCCTCAACCTAAATTGTAACTCATTGTTAACCGCTTTGACGTTCGTAGCGTCTCCAGACAATATAATTCCAGGGACTATGATGAAACCCAATAACTTCAGGAAGAATAATGAGTGATCTGTGAACGATAAAAAATGTATTCTCGTTCCCAGGGCCTCCTCGGTACACTGGAAAATCGGAGGCCATTGGTCAGATGAAAACCGGATATCCTAGATTGTAGGACATTGAGTCATTGTCATTGAATAACAGAAGCAAACGAGATACACTCAGTTATTTTGAAGAAAAGTTGCTTTTAATAAAGGTTTGGCGTTTACTGTTCTTCCCGCTGGACAAAATGGCACAATTTCGCTAGGTTGTTTGGCGTCAAAAAAGCATTAATAACCAATGATTTACTTACCTTTTCGACTCATCTCGTCACTGAGATTATTATGCACTGAGATTATAATGTTCCGAGCCCACAATGCTATCACCTGTAGGTATTATCTGTGTACTCACATCACTCCACATTTATTTTTTCCGCCAAAACGTTTAACAGTTAATACTGCGTGCGTCGTGAGAAGTGTTTTCCTTTAACTTTATGCTTAGAAAGCTTTATTAGCTGGGTTTTCAACTAAAAATGTATAATAAAACAATTATTGAATTCTGCTTTGTTGATATCAAGAATTATCAAAGTCTCAGTTCTGCTTCGGCATCTTCAACCTTGATAATTATTGATATTAACAAAGCTTCATTCAATAATTGCTTAATATATGTTATGTATAACTCTAGTCATTGCTTTTGTAGACTTCTTTGTCCAGTTCTAGGTATGGTTAGACAGCCATTTGTCGAAATTACTGCTTTTTGTGTTTGGTGCCATCCCTTTCATGAACTTTTTGTACAAAAGTGCATATGCCTATCAGACTATTCCACGTTATTCGATAGTTTTGGTGTCAAAATAATGAAAGAGAACGTCCGAAAGCCAGCACGAAGTGCATTAGAATTTCAATTTTGTCAGTGGTCATGGTCATGGTCATGCCGAATTTCCAATTTATTAGTTAAATAGATGTTCAAGTTTCGTTTTTTATTGATTGTAACATCGTTCAGTTGATGTTTCAAAGCGTTGAAATAAACCTCGGTTTTCGGGTCTGGCATACTCTGAAAAAGGCACTATTTCAGCACGGGTTTCTCTACGAAGCACTTGGTTTCAAAAATAGAAAACTCAAATACATCAATAGCTTCGCTCTTCGGGCTATCAAATCGAAGGAAAAAACTTGTGTATATATACAGCATTTAGTATAAATACAGTATTTCGAAACATCAGTATTTCGTTCCTCGAAATTCACGGCAGTTTCCAGCTTTTTCATTTTGCTACGTTCAAAGTATTAGCCTAGCAAGTTAAGATTGCTGGATTGCCGTTTATTTTCATATATACGGCAACTCACAAACGGTAGCTTTTCCTAACTTCTAACAGCTAACTGCTGATTTCGAACTGCAGTTTGCGGTGTGCGCCGTAAATGTGGATATATTATTTATTATGTAAGGCCTCTAATACAGATGTATACCGTCTCTGGCAGTAATATACCGTCTCAGGCAGTCATTTTTAATTTTTTACTCCCGGGGATTTTAACGCTAAGTTTGAGGTTGTATAAAAATAAAATTTAATACGCTTGTTAAATATTTTGAACTATAGGCCGGTCAACTCAAAACTATTGTGTGTGAGTATGTGTAATTTGGAACTGGCCAATTTAACAATTATGCTCCATTTAAACTGGAATTTAACATTTTAAAGTACTGGGGCTATAGGGGCAGGGACTTTAACAGCCAATTTCCCCTTTGACTGGAATAATATCAAAATTTAATACTGCACAAATGTTACTTTCTCCACCATGTCCTGGGTTCAGGTTTCAATTGACTAGTGCATTACCTCAGTTGCTTGAAGAGTTTTGCATATATATTATTACTAGCTTAAAAAGTTATTGTTATGACCCACGGTTTTGATACTGCAATTTACGGTGTAATTTCATTGGAATATATTAGACCATCAGGTTCACTGGTAATTTAATACCCTACTCCTGCATGGCACTGGAGTACCAGACCAAATATTATTAGTTAGATATTTAATATAGTTTTAATTATATAAAAGGCTGGCATGGCGTATCAATAGCATCCGAGATACACTAAATTTCAATGATCGGAATATTTAATAGATAATTACTGACTAACAGCATTAAATTGAATATATTGCAACATTATATCTCAACTGTAAATTGTCCAGTCAGAGAGCTTGATTTGTACCACGTGACCAGTTAATTTATCGTAGAATTACCCGCCACAGCGGGGATTCGAGTCGAATACCCCGCTGTGGTGGGGTATTCGAGTTCGTGTACCACGCGTGAATGTCACGCATGATTCATAGTGGCGTTGTTTGGCGAGACAAGAAAACGTTTCGCCTAAACATTCAGATGTTGACAAGAAGATTGTTAGGTTATAAGGAAATAAGGATTCAGGGAATACAAAGAAAGCAACAAACTGCGTCCAGAAGCCTTGAGACGACAACAGAATGGAAACAGACAATGAAAAGCGGACAAAAGTTAAGCTAAGCGAACTTTATTAACATTATTTAAGCTTTTTTTGGAAAGATTAATTTGTTTCGATATAATATACAATTTATAGACCTTTCGCTCGAGGAATCCGACGAAATATTACCCCTCGCTCCAGCGCAGGGGAATAGTGCTTTTCAAGCTATCTGATTGGTTCCTCTGAGCTCGGGTATTTAACAATTAGACAACGAGACCGAGTTTTCTATGAGCTGGCTGATAGTAAACGAGGCGAAGCCGAGTTGACTATCTGCTCGTAGAAAACTGATAGTTTTACCTTTTCGTTTGCAGTAGTCACCCCATTCAAAATGTAGAATAAAAACGATATTGTGATTACTTTGCTTTAAATTTTGTGTTGATATACTCCATAGACATAAACGAATTCATTTTCTTATTCGAAAATGTCAAACTGAACAATTTCCCATTACTTTCGGGACATGATTTCATCACTAGTATAAAAATTTTAGCGGACGCCCTGTTTGGCCTAGTTTCCAGGTTTTGCTCGCAGCGTGAATATGCCGTGGCTTCTGATTGGGTAGAATAGGAGTATTCCAGGTTTAAGAAGGTTTATCATTGGATTACGCTACTATGGTCTATCACCAATAGACCACTAGTAGCGCAGCCAATGAGAGAGCCGGATTTGTAATAGACCACTAGTTGGTTGATGCTAACCTGCACTATTTTTCTGTGAGCAAAACAAAATGGCGAACAGTTTGGCTTTGTTTACCGGAGCAGAAGATTAATTTTGTTGATAAACAAGGCTGATGTTGTAGAATAACGAGAAAAGCAACAAAATTAAGTAGAAGAGTGTCCACAGGTATGATTCTTTACAATTTTCTAGCCATTAATATATTCAAGAGTTGTAAAGACTGTTTTGTCGACAAATATCGAGTACGCCAAGTGCCGTTAGTGCCCAAGTTGCAAGCGACCGTGTCTTGTATAAAATACAGAAATATATAAGAATCTTGAACTTGTTATTTCATTTATGAGGTATATGCTAAAACAGTTATTCACCTCAGTGTCGGTGAATAGTGTGGATATTCACCTCGCCGAAGCGGCTCGGCGAATATCCAGCACTATTCACCTCCACTTCGGTGAATGATGAATGAATCAATTCTTCCTGTAACCATCCTCCCCGGGCAAACCCGGGGACAATGCAGAAAATCAAATCCCGGGGGTGGGGAATTGTTTTATTAATTTTGTCCTGGGGGTAAAGGGCGGGCATGCAAGGAGGCGTGGGAGTCTGGTAACTAAAGTATTCCGTATTCAAAATGGCGACGAATTCATTGAAAGATTTCTCAAGTTGCCGAAAATTGACGAAAAACGACACAGGGGGCTGAAAAAGCGAAAAAAACTAGGGCTCAAAGGAAGCAGCAACAGAAATGAGCCACTGTTTAAGTTAATTCACATTTGATGTTAAAATGTGTTTAATTATACATTTGTTTGATGTTAAAACTCGTGTGTTTTTGTATTAGTTTTTCAGCCTTGCCCCAGGGGTGGGGAATTTGCGATGAGCTCCATAAAAAATTACAAATCCCCGGGTATTGCCCGGGGGGGGGGGGGGGGAGATGGTTAGAGGAGGAATTGATCCATGCATAATTGTTAAATATATTGAATAATGCCATTTGACTGCAGTATTACTATTTTAATATTATTTAACAATATTTTAACAGGAATGCTCCGCTCACTGTAGTGATTATCAGAAAGGTTCGGTGTAGATATATGTTTATTATATAGATGCGAGTGTTTTACTAGGAAATATACAGTGTCGTACTTTCCATATCCTCACTGGTGAAGATATCGATGACGTCATTTAGAATTTTACCGCTTTTTGCACTGAATCTACACTACACGGTTTGAAGATATGAATTTTATCTTCTCGTGGCAAAAACAATATTTTACTCATTCACTACGCTGATTCTTAAAATATTGTTTTCCCCCACTCGAAGATAAAATTCATATCTTAATTCGCGCCGCCGTGTAACATCCTCTACATATTATATGAAAATATTAAAATATACAATACAGAATAAAAACTAAAGAGTAATTAATATATACCTATTAAAAGTTTCAATCAATTTACATGTAAGATCTTCTTTAAAGCAGTCAAACTAGTTGATTGCCGAACGTCAAGTTCTAAATCGTTACATTCAGTGACAGCATGAAAGACAAACTGTTGTTTGCCCCAATTTGTGCATACACATGGAAGATTCAGTGTTTTTTGTATGCTACATCACCCATGTAAGTCAAGTTAAGTTAATAAAAGAATGCCTTCGGAGCCATTCAAAACACAGAATAAAACAATTGACTCACAACAAACGACCGAAGCCAAAATAACTACTGTACACCAAGTATTTCACTCAAGTCATAAGCAATGACAGCAATGGAGTGAGATTTTTTTTGCACAGTGTTTATCTAAGCAAATATCCCAAACAACACAGATCGAATTGCACGCTAAATGTACGCCAAAATTTGTGGCTACACCGGACATGTCCAGCGTACAGCATCTAGATTCCAGACTAGGAACTTTTTACACATTTAGTATTAAAATATTTTAAGTATGAACCGTAGTCAATTGTTAATTGTGATGTAATAGACGTTGTTGGAATGATGAAAAAGCTAAGAAAACAAAGTTTAAGCTTTATGGCCAAGCAACAATGTGCAAATTAACCTATGCCACTCCAGTGTTATGGGAAAGCATTCCAATTTACTTGAAAAAATTAACAACGACAAATAGTTTTAAAAGGCAATATAAAATTAATCTAATCTCAAATCAAGAATAAAATCTCTCCGTTAAATTGATAGATTGATTAAATTGTTATGTGAAGGATTGGTTGATTAATTGATTAAATAAATAGTTGATTAATCAGCCAATCTGTCTATATGTATATGCATATTTGATTATGATAATTTTCTCTACTCTCTTTTCTTTTGTCCGAGAGCTCTATTGATTGACTTACGCGTTCTATTGGATAGCTCAACTATTTAGCTAATTTACTCATATGTAGACGGTGGTCAACTCGAAAGCTTATGCTACTTTGGCCACCGTACACATTCTCAAAATACTTCAAAAGTTAACCTTGTACAATATATACTACTTTTATTTATAATTAATTAATGTTCATAATGTATTAGATATAAAAAAAATAGTGTGCAATAAATTGAACTTGAATTTGAGTGAAATATGGTATTAAATAGCTGCAGTCAAATGTCAGGGGCAGGCTATGTTGAGATCGAGTGTGAACTGGCATTATTATAAAGTCTATATTTAACAGTTATACCATGAGCTCGAGTTGTATATGAGCTCATAGCCAACGAGGCGCTTCGCCGAGTTGGCTATTAGTTCGTATACAACGAGAGCGAATGGTATAACTGTTTTATTATATAGCCAAGCACTGTACAAGAGACAAAATTACAGCGAAATGTTTGAAACAACAAACTTCCGGCATAGGCAACTAATACTTCCGCCATGCGTAATGATGCATTCACATGGAGTTTCTCGCTGAGCTGTTCGGTAAACAGCTTCGAAATGTTGTATAAATGTTGCTCGAGAGGCAAAAAGTGTGTTAAGCAGATCAACAAAAAAGATTAAAAGATACCTTTATGAAGTCAAAAGGTGGGTCAGTTGTTTATATTAGCGTTGCTGTCGTGAAAAAGGTTTTGATTTCATGCATAAAATAATGAAACTGAAACACCTTCGGCAGTGGAACTAAATTACTTAGTTGGTTGTTTTTGAAAAAGAACATGCTTTTTACTGACTCCAAATATATATCTAAATAAAAAAAGTCTCTTTACTGGTGATCTCCTACGAAATGTGTGTTGTAAACTTAATTTTAACCGTGAGTTTCTTTGTTTGGCAACAAATTAATATCAACCCGTTAATTTAGTCGGGTTTTTGAAGTAAAAAGACGTAATTTGTAGGTGAATTTTACCGTTTAACATGCTAAATTGTGTATTTGGTAATGTATTTTTACACAATGTTGTTTTTTTATATATTGGTTGGACGGTGTTGATGTTTTTCTGTATAAAAATCCGTCAATTTCAATTCTTTTCGGCAGTTTAAAAATACATGCCGCCATCTTGTTTTACCTCTACTAGCAGGATATGAGCTGATAGCCTGGTAGTAGGGAACCAATCAGATTACGCAAAAGCTCATACCCGATAGCATGCTATATAATAAACAGTATTATGCACTTATCAGCGGCCATTCCGGGGGGTAACCCCGGGGGACATACGCGGGCATGGTGCGGGATTCGTAGACTTTTGTTGCCCGGGGACGGGGGTATTGTATCACTTTTGCATTTTTCTAAAACGATCCCCCGGGACAAACCCCCGGGATTTGTATCAGTGGACTGGAAACGAATTTATGAACGTGTTCCAAAATGGAGACGTCGATCGAGGGCACATGGAGAACGTAAGCGAAAATTTTTGCATTTTCCTCATAAATTCTGTCGCTTTTATTGGCCATTCCGCTATTAAACACTTAAAAAAATATTTGTCCAAAACGAAATACTATTATAATAATAGAGAAATACTATGATAATATTTAAATACATGTTTAATATTCATATAAATCATAGCTCATTTGTTGGAATATGCTGATATGCATATTTTCATGACTTCCGCCAGGTTTCAGTTTATGACTTTGAAAATGTTTTATACTTTTCCAGGTCCTTCTTCACTATCGGGAACATATAAAAAGCGACACATTGTAAAATGTTCAACCTTAAAGGAGCTAATTGCAGAAGCTAGGGTTGTATTTAGCGTTGAAGGGGACGTGCACATGTTTCTTCAACGCTTGGATGAAACATGGCATGAGGAGATTGACATTGCAAATTCCATGTTGTAAACAAAGAAGAATGAAATGTGCGACTTTTTATCTATTGTTTGTTGTGCAAGTTTATTATTGGTATTTTTAAATTGTGGCTTTGAACTTTCGAGAAAATAATATTGCAGTTTATAATTTGGTTCCTTTCACTTTGCTGTCAAACTACAGTGTTGTATATGCCAACTATAAAACGTTTGGAAAGCCTTTCAACAAATCTCTACTCTAGTGTTTCTATTAACCACAACAAGAGTTGACTTTTGTTCCTTCCATACTTGGTGAGTCACAAATTAGATGTTCCCATTATGAGACAGCCTACACATTCCATTAACTCACATCACCAGCAAAATTTTGGAGTTTACTGGGGGAAATGTACTTTGTGAATATAGTATTTTCAAAAGCTTCTTTTAAAAAATTTTCCACTTGCAACTATCAAAACAATTGCATAATATACCCTGGGGGGGGGGGGGGGGGGGGGGGACAATGGTACGTTTTTGTAGCAAAAGTATCACTTTGGGTCGGGGGAATTTGTTTATGTCAATTTGCAAATGCCCGGGGGTTAACCCCCCCTGGATGGCCACTGATAAGTGCATTAATGGAGTAAAATTGTATGCTGCAGTTGTTAATGTCATGCAAAATCTGTGTCATGTCAATGTGCAAACATTTATTCTACCTTTTACTGCATGTATGCTATGTCTTGAAGAACAATTAATGTATGGTTGTTCTAAGCTTATATAAATTGTGATGACATTGCTGGACATCGTTTTCATTCACTATTAAATATTACAGCAGTAATACTCGACATGTTTGTTATCTCAAGCTATTTCCTTTACCTTCTAACTAGATTGCATTATTGTTTGACAAATTGTTGTAATGAAGATATTTAAATATTGTATATTTAGTCAATTAAGTAAAATTTTGTGAGTTGTTAGTTAACTACTTAAACTTAAAGCTTTACTACCATACTTAATTATGATTGTAGTTTGTAGAGCACTGCCTCTCACCACTGAGGATGGCAGAGTAAAGCCCAATTGGATTGAGTAATTAGTATTTGAATGGGTGACCCACTTGTCCGGGCTTGGAACTAATATGAGACTGAGTAGAGTTGTTTAACCAGTCTCAGCTGAGCTGAACTGAGTTGACTGGCCTCAGCTGAGCTGAGCTGGCCTCAGATGTGCTGAGCTGGTCTCAGGTGAGCCGAGCTGGTCTCAGGTGAGCCGAGCTGGTCTCAGGTGAGCTGAGCTGGGCTCAGTTGAGCTGAACTGAGGTGACTGGCCTCAGCTGAGCTGAGCTGGCCTCGGATGTGCTGAGCTGGTCTCAGGTGAGCTGAGCTGGTCTCAAATGAGCCGAGCTGGACTCAGGTGAGCTGAGCTGGTCTCAGTTGAGCTGAACTGAGGTGACTGGCCTCAGCTGAGCTGAGCTGGCCTCAGATGTGCTGAGCTGGTCTCAGGTGAGCTGAGCTGGTCTCAAATGAGCCGAGCTGGTCTCAGTTGAGCTGAGCTGAGCTACATGTAGCCCCTCAGGTGAGATGAGCTGGTCTCAGGTGAACTGAGCTGAACTGAGCTTTGCTGAGCTGGCCTCAGCTGAGCTGTCGAGCATTGATGACTTTGCTCTGAGTTCTTTTTTTAAAATTAAAACACAGCATGGCCTGTGAGCATAGACAATTTTGTCAGAAATCTTGTTCAGCTCTAGATTGATTTAATACAAGGTTACAAGTATACAATTCCATCAAATTTGTCACAAATAGGTATTAACGCAGTTATCGCAGTAGATACACGCACACCTGGGCGTGCCTATTTTTGAAAGAATAAAATCAAAGTCAGTAAAATTGTTTATAAAGTACTTAAAAATAGCGATACAACGATACAGATAATGGTTTCCATTTCAATTGCTCAAGGGCTTGTGAGGCCGAGGAATACTTGGGAATGGTTGACAAGAGCAGTTGTTTATAGCGGACTTGTTTACAACGTGTGTGTAGAAATGTTGTATCAGATATGTTAACATTGTTTGAAAGATTTAATAACCTCAGCAGCTCAAATATCTAAAGCATTCTTAAACGCTTAAAAGCCTTAATTAATATTTAAAGCTTTAGCCTTTATATCTAGCAATTGGATAATGTAAATTCGCACATGTATATACTAAAGTTTTTATCAAAAGTGAATTGCTGCGAGTTGCGACCATTTAAAATAGTTGTTTTAACTCTTTATCGTCAGAAGCATTTTCCATTGTCAAGTGAAATCGTCTGGTACAATGGTCTGGTGTGGTATGTCATATAAAGATATAAAAGGTTCAAATTGTCTCAAGTTCTTTTCTAACTCAGGAACGAAAACAAAACACATACAGAACATCAATATTAGAATAGGTAACTTATTAAAAGTGCGTTCTTTTAATAATGAAGTTTAGGTACACTCATGGGACTGATGTAAGTACACTGTCTGCTCCTCGAAATGTTACTAAATCTTTTGTCACCTTGATGTATACTTCCAGCAACAAATAGAGTTGAATTTGACATAATAGTTTGGTGGGAAAATACACTTACCTCTCCTGAATAAATTCAAGCAACCGATGCCAAGTGAAGTCCACGAAGAAAGACAACAAGAGTACTTTATGCTCTTTACAAACCAAAAACGTGGTGTTGCGTAGCGCACAATTTAATATTAGGGATTTTTATTTAAGATTCCGACAAACGGACTACGGCTATGGAAGAAAGTTTAACAGTGATATTAAATGGTGTATTTATACATTCAAATTTCAAGATCCATTAATTATCGCACGGACTCGCCTTGTTCTTAAATTCTTGAAGAGATACACTTGTTCAATCTACGCGAGCGCCGAGAGTAAGGTTAAGCTTTCCTAAAGGCTTCTGTCGTGATTCAGGTTTCGCGTTGTCTTTACAACGTAAAATTAATGCTTTTCTACGTTGTCAACAGAGTCACGAACGGCATGAAAATTACTCTTGGGACCTTCACTTGCAAATAAAGCTCTTTCGATATGACATAAAATTATATTGTTCAAACACGTTGCCGTAGTTGTTGTATTTAAAGTCCCTATAATGCCTGCCCCTGATCGGTAGGCCATTGCGTATACCGAAAATCATCGGCCACGAAATCCTAAAATTTGAGTGTGAACCCACATTAGTGAGCTGCTCGCTTTACGGCTCGCAGCAACAAGCACATATTACTGATAGTCTTACCGGTGGATGTGTTCGTATTCAGATTGAAAAAAAACCAACTTGAAACTCTTCCTTGAATTGCTCTTCGAACAACAACTCACTTGCTTTCCTGGTATGGGACTTTCCCATTCCTGGAAAATAGAAATTGACAATTGAATAAATTACCTGCAATGTCTGCGCCGACCAAAAAATTGCGGGCGTATATTTTCTTCACGCCATTTTCTTTACGTGGAGTTCTCTGAGCTTTTCTTCGTTTTTAATATGCCTTCCAAGCTTGTGGATCCAGCGATTTGCTATTCGACTTGGTGTTTTTTGTTGAAGCTGAAAGGGTTCGTAATCGAAGCAGCCGAATTACAGCATTTTACGAAGGAAAATTGATTCCAACTCCCCGACTTCTTTCTGTTCGACCAGCATCGATACGATTAAACGTTTTCTTTTACCTCAAAGGCAATTCAGATAGAATAAATTATCAACATCATATTTCAACATCACACATCCGTCAAACTAAAAGGGACTGGGTGTCAGAGAGTATCATTCTCGTTCCCAGAGTCCAAAGCGAGTTCGAACTGCGGCCGCATTTCACTTTCAAATTCGAACGATTTTATACATGCATGACGTGATTTGGTGATGGACACCAGCTGGATAGCTTCACTCCAACACCGTTTTCTTGCCGAAATGCTAGTCGGAAGCCTGTCTGTTGCCCACGAAGGTAATTAGATGGTTATTCTTTCCAAAGTGAATTCGAATTGTGACTAGAAATACATAAATGCAATAACCCCTCGCCCGCTTTTACAGCAACCCCCCTTGCGCTCTTTTTTTATTGGAGGCCTGGAAATAGCTACTCCTGTCGGAATGAAAATATAGTTTTAATTCTGGTAGAATATTTGAAATAAAAAACAAAAACTCTATTTTTTTAAAGAAAATTGTAACAAAAAACAAAGAAAAATTTAAGGATGATATTTCGTAAAATATATTGAGATGAAAAAAATTGCATGTCGCCTCCCAGGTTTCGAACTCGATCTCGTTCGCGTGCAAGCCGACGACGTTACCACCACACTACTGAAGCAGGCGTCAAAATTTTATCAAAACATTAGGGTTATATTGTACAGTTATTTCTTCCCATGTTTACAAAGACCATTGCTTGGTATCTAAAAATATTTGTATTTTGAAAACTACTCAAACTGCCTGGCTGGTATTCATTCATGATATTTTAAATTTATTTAAACAAATATAACAAAAACAGTTTTTCATTTCGAAATCTGAATTGCTGAAAATGTTTTCACATACATGTTAATGCCAATGGGCCTTAATAAATATTTCAACAGCATTTGTACGTTTTAAAAAAATGTTCCTTTCCCATTTTTTATGCTAAATTATAAACAACCGCTAAGTCATATTAAGTAGTTTTACAAAAAGAAAACTGTTTCAAAGAAGATAAGACGGCAGCCACAGGTAAAAAGTACAACGGGCATCGGCAAGAAAAAATATGCAATTATGGATATGATACGTTTAAAACGGACTTCAAGGACACACAAAATGTCATAATATAAAACAAATTTAACAGTCATAGATGTAAACAGGGAAACTCGAACAGTTTTGCTACTAAGTGATTACTGAGAGCGACTGCTCTATATTTTTACCGTAGCTTAAACTTTTCGGCCTTTATCATCGTTGGTTTTCTATATCTTTTTCCCTCTTTCGAGGTTCGGTTTGACGGGTTTCCTTTAGTCAAGACGTTGATTTGTTTCTGCTCTTTTGAAATGAATGTATGTATCCCCAAAACTCCTTTTTCAAGTCTTTTTGTCAAGAATATATTACTTCAAATCTTTTTTGTCAAGAACTATATTGTTTCCAGTGCCCTACAATCTTCACCGCGCGTGGTCCGTCCACACATATATATATATATACAAATATTCAGATCGCTCAAACTGATTCGCATTTGAACACGCGTGTAAAGTGGACTCCACGCACGTCGAGATTAGCACCCTCACCGGGCTCCGGGCCTTCGGCCCTACGCCCGGCTCGGGGATAATATTCCTAATTTCCTAAGTAAAATCGAACGATTTTGTGTCCGTGTTGGTCAAACAGCGTGATCGTTACCGTTTCCGATTTCACATGATCAAGTTCTTTACCTAGTGCTTCTTTTAACAACTTTATTGGGTTGTTGTATGATAACCAAATACATAAGACACACATAGTGATACACAATAACAGAAGTAAAGTCGAGGTTAATGAAATCAGGCTGCAGAATTAAAAAAAAGTTAGAATAATAGTTATTCTTTCCAGAGTGCTACTTGAAAGCGTATATTTTGCCTCAAAGAAAGATCGATAGTTATCCTTTTCAAAGCAATGTCGGATTCCGATAATTTTGATCATTTCAATAAACTTCACTCATCACTACTACAAGTGAAGGTCAATCAAAATCTGAAACCGATAACGATGAAGAGAGGCATCGTATCACACTATCACGCTGTTTGTCTGCCAGAATTGTTCGATTTTGATGGGAAAATTATGGGTATTATCACACATAGAACTCGCTATGGAAAGAATAACTATCAATTTACTTTTTGTAGGGATCATATATTATAGCTTTTGATTCGAGCACTTCAGTGAGAAAACAGCGTTGGAGTGAGACGTGTTTGGTCGATTCGACTCGTTTGAATAAACAACGTCGTTTGGGTAGCGTTTCGGGCAAGATAAATTGTACATTCAATCTTGACGGAAGAACACTAAAAGCCGCTTTCGGACTTCATAATACCAAAGCTCTCAAGTACTGACTTTACCTCACATTCGGACTATTTTCCGTAGTGATTACCGTAGAATTCCGAAAGTAGTGGCCCCCCGAAAGTAGCGGCAGATTTCAGATGTCTTAAAAATTTCCGAAAGTGGCCCCCCCCCCCCCCCCCCCCGGGCACTTCGCAGGCCACGTGCGTTCTGGACAAGTGAACTGTCCATATATAGCCAAAAACAAAATCAAGACAAAGAAAAAATCAATCAAAGTTATCTGATAGTTGAGATATTTATTCTCCCTGCATAGTTGATTGGGTTTGCTTTAACGCGTCACTTCGTCAGTCGTCAAGTATTTTCCACGACTGATTCGAACTTTAAAATCCGTTTTAAAGGTCAATTGGGTGCACATATCTGCTAAAGAAAACAATCAGACTTCTTTTGGGGGTAGTAAACGGCCAACAAACAATAGATTTTAGTCATTTAACATGGAAGTTTACGATAGTAGATCGGAAATATTGGAAAAATATGAATATTTAGCACAAACATATCCTCGTTTCTTGAGAAGCCCTAGAAAGACGATATCTGGCCTTTTTTGACCATATTCAAAAGTTGAAAAAAGACCAAAATCTGTCAAAAAGTAAAGGCTAACCCCTTTACATTTTGGCCGACTAATTTTGGCCATTTTTTCAACTTTTGAATATGGCTAAAATATGAAGATTTAGCACAATTAAACCTCGTTGCCCCTTTACATTTTGACAGATTTTGGCCATTTATAAACTTTTGAAATATGGCAAAGATATGAAGATTTAGCGCAAATAAATCCTTCGCGTTGCTGCAGAACCTCTAAAAAGACGATATTTCGCCTTTTTTTGACCATATTTCAAAAGTTGAAAAAAAGACCAAAATCTGTCAAGAAGTAAAGGCTAATCCCTTTACATTTTGGGCAACTTTGGTCATTTATTCAACTTTTGAAATATGGCTAAATTACGAAGATTTAGCACAAATAAAGGCTTCTTGTTGCCACAGAAGTCGCAAAATAGCTTTATTTGAGGAATTTGTTGTTTTTTTACCGTGTTTCAAAAGTTAAGACTAACCCCTTTACATTTTGACCGATTTGGGCCATATTTTCCAACTTTTTACATCAGGCTAAATATAATGATTTAGCACAATTAAACCTTTGTCGTTGCTACAGAAGCTCTAAAAAGGCTTTATTATCACCCTTTCCCAAAAGTTTAAAAAATGACCAAAATTGCTCAAAAAGTAAAGACTAACCCCTTTACCTTTTGACCGATTTTGGCCATTGTCTCAACTTTTGAAATAAGCAAATTTAGTTCGTATTTACTTTACTTACTTATTCACAGTATGTTAACGTATTTTACCAAGTGGCCCCACGCAACGGTGGGTAAAACCGAAAGTAAGGGGGGCCGCTACTTTAGGGATTCTACGGTATTACATATTCGCGCATGCGTTTTTTCAGGGGAACCAAGAATTTCAGCTTCAACCTCGTACCCAGGGCCTTCTCTGCTTTCAAAATGGCGAGAGAAGCACGATCGGGTAATAATTCCATGTCCTAAATAACCCAGGTACTTCACGAAAGCCTGACCCCAACACACACCCTAATCCTAACCAATAAATTCGTGAATATAGGACATGGATTTATAACCCACGATCGAGAATCGCATATAAAATCGGCCACTTTCATGGGGCAGTTCGCAGGCCACGTGCGTGCTGGCTCAAGTGATATAAAACACACACACGCAAAACAATAACAAGTGAACTGTCCATATATAGCCAATAACAAAATCAAGACAAAGACTAAATATAATGATTTAGCACAATTAAACCCTTGTCGTTGCTACAGAAGCTCTAAAAAGGCTTTATTATCACCCTTTCCCAAAAGTTTAAAAAATGACCAAAATCGCTCAAAAAGTAAAGGCTAACCCCTTTACCTTTTGACCGATTTTGGCCATTGTCTCAACTTCTGAAATAAGGCTAAATAAACCATTAAATAAACCATTCTCGTTGCTACAGAAGCTCTAAAAAGGCTTTATTTGACTTTTTGACCATATTTCAAACGTTGAAAAAATGACCAAAATCGGTCAAAAAGTAAAGGCTAACCCCTCTATGTACATTTTGACCGATTTTGGCGAATTTTTCAACTTTAAAATAAGGCTAAATGTGAAGATTTAGCACAAATAAACCCTTCTCGAACCTACAGAAGCTCATCCACGTACTTCTAGATATCGTCAACCGCCAGACACATTCAAATCGTTAATCGTTTCTCATTATCACGAACAGCCGGGCACCTAGTTTGGTGCAATAACAAACATTACTCAGTTTAACGCTCTGTTTACGGTTCATCAAAAAATAAAAAATCCAGCACATGATAGTAATTGGGATGTTATAGGTTAACAGTTTCTCAGCTAGGATTCGGTGATTAATTAGGTCAATGGCTTTCCGAAAATCGAACAGAGCCCTGGTAGGGTATGCGTTCCCGTCTGTATTTTTCGTCCAAGAGTGAAGCATCAGTTAATAAGTGCATGTGTGGTAGAAGACAGTTCCGAATTGTGTTTTGTCGATCTTTTCCATCACAGCTGGCTTCAAGTAAAAAAAAAGATTTATTTGACCTTTTTGGCCGTTTTTCAAAAGTTCACTAAGCAAGTTATAATAATAATTATAATTTTAAGTAATTATAATTTTATCGGTGTTATATATATCGGTGTATTTATACATGCATGTGCTCCTCTAGAGGAGATTCGTTTAAAGTGTCACTAAGACGAAATTTTCACCTATCATTTTTATTTCATCATTGTAAAGTATACCCATCTACAACCTACTGTACGAAGTCTAAACTCGAAATTCAAAAAAGAGGCGCTGTTATTGCGGTTAGAAATCTTAAATTTGACGGCCACCATTAAAATTTCCAAAGTGCACTCTAGTGTAACTCGAGAAGGCCTTTGACGTCATTTTCTTAAGAACAACATCTCATGCTGTAGAATTACTGTGGCATACAAGAGGTTGTCAGTGAATGAAAAATAAAATATTCCATCACTCCGTCAACGCACACAGTTATACAGGATTGTAGTAATGAATGTGATTATTCTGCAGGGATTGCGCAGCATATAAGCCCAATTGACAAATCGTACGAGCAAATTGGGTTAGGTTTGTTCAGAACATAACGCGCCGACACGCGATGATGATTCATAGTTTGTTCCAATCAATTTTCCATGAAGATTTTTAGAGCGACCTTACTACAAACAAGTGTTTTTCAGCGTAGTAATGTACCTACTATTTGAAAGATTAACAAAACTTTGGAGGCAGAGCAGTCTCGAGGTCCAAGTGAACCGTCGGAAAATATTAAAGCGAATATTTCTTGTCCCCTCACACCATACGATGCCACCATGGTACATAGTAAGTTCCACTTTACTTTTATTTAAGATTATAAAATATATCATGTAAGTAAAGCAAACGACAATGAAGGTTGAATTTGATGTATAATTGTATATATAAAATACATGTATGTACTAACAATTCATTTAGTATTTTAATTAATACTTAAAAGAAATGCTATTAGATGTTACAAAATAGATAGCATATAAACAAACTCAATAAATATACAGTCTGATTTGCAAAGCAACAAAGCGTTAATACTAATCTAAGTATTTAGCGGTAGAAAACCTAAGAAATTTAACCAAAACAATTTTACAAGCTGAAGCAGTTCAGCACATTATTGATGCGCCAGCTTTGTGAGCCACATCAACAGTGCAAATTGACAGAATTATATATACTGAATAAAACATAATCCGAAAATCGTCATCTTGTGACTTGATATTCAAGTTAAAAAACAAGGTAAGACAAAATGAGAGGTATATATACTGAGGCCAACTAGTTTTCTAACTTTTTCTTTTCTGTCACTATAATTTCCAACATGAGTAAAATGCTCTCAAACTTTGAATTTCTATGTGCCAGCAGCGTTTACAGCGACATTCTTCGGACTTCACCATCTGGCATCAAATACAAGCTAGTCAGCTAGAGGTCTAGAGCCACATTCATACCACATAAAGATACAAACGAGCGCATCGTGAAAAACTTCTTCCTGTCTCTAGCAGACTAATGCTGTCTTTCTCAAGAAGAAACCACGACGTCAGAATTGAAATGTTGCAGCTATATAGAAAATTCATTGTACTTTTCTTCGGCAATATCTTGTTAGTATTGGGCGATTATCGATCTCGTCAGCCAAAGCAATACAGTCATCGTTCTGGCAAATTCCGAAACCAGATTTGTCAAAATGGGCTACCAATACTCCAAACATACATTGGATGATTCCGTTTCAATCCATAGTCAGAACAACAACTAAATGATGATGAATTCGACATTTTTGTTGTCAAATTATATGCGCTCTCGTTGTTTCTTCCTTAGTCACGCAAGTTTGGGTTAAGAAAATGACGTCACAATCCTTCTCAGGTATCAATATTCACAGTGAAGAAAATTTTAATGGCGGACGCAATTTTCAGCATTTCAAACGTTTATAACTTTAAACCTATTGGTACATAGCGGTTCAAATTTTGTACACGGGATATTTATATCCCAATAAAGTTCGTCGAAGTTAAATTTTGGCAAAATTTTATGGTCGGTTTTTCGTCTTTGTGACACTTTAAAGTGCCACTAACCCCCAAAAATTTTTTTCGCAAATCTAAAAGCCCTTATTGAGTGGATTAGTCCAGTGAATAAATTATTGGTATTGGACATTTCTTTGGTCTTCTGTAGACCACCAAAGTTGCAAAAATTGGCATATGCATGTCCCATGGCGGAGAAGGAAAGGGAATGGGTATATTCCTGGTGTGACGTCAGACAAGCCAAACAAGGAGCTCATTTGAGCTCTGTCTGCTGAATGCATAGAATTTTTACATTGAGTTAGTTGGGAAAATGACTTTTCAACTCAAAAAATTCTATGTATTCACCAGACAGAGCTCAAAGAGTTCCTTGTTTGACTTGTTTGACGTAACACCAGGAATATACCCATTCCCTTTCCTACTCCGCCATGGGACATGCAGATGCAACTTTGGACGTCTACAGAAGATCAACGAAACGTCCAATACCAATAATTTATTAACTGGCCTAATCCACTCAATAAGGGCTCTTAGATTTGTGAGAAAAAGTTTTTGGGGTTAGTGGCACTTTAAAGTGCTTATATTAAACATATTAGTGTTGGGGATTTTACATATTTAGGACATTGCATGGAACCTCTTGAGAAGACTTGTAATATATCTTTCTTTCCTAAAATTTCATCTTCATGGAATTTTTCGCTGTTAAAGTCGGCGATTTTGACGGTTTTTGCATGATGGCCAATTAGAAAAACTTTACTGGGTTGTAGTCGCCGAAAGTGACGTAGAAGCAGGGAGTAGCAACACCGCTGCCAAACGTTTTGCGCATGCGCGACGTCCGAGCAGGAAAAAGAGCGGGAAAACACTGAAATATTTGGACTGGTCCGAGAGTCCCACACAAAAGTTAAAATTATAAGCATACTACCGAAAAGATAAGGTAGGAAATTTGTGCATGGCTTGCTTGTCAATATTGTAACATATTCTGAATTTACCCTTTCGTAATTTTCTTTACCCTTTTTTTAAACAGAAATGAATAGTCGAGCCTTACTTAGTCTTCGCTATCTGGTTGTTGCCGCCACGGCTAGTTCCCACTTCTCTTGCAATGTTTACTTTAGCGAAATCACGCATGCGCAAACGTTCGGCAGCGGTGTTGGGAGTAGCAATGTTTTCATCAGGATTTTATTTTTTATACACAACACACAACACACAGCACACAACACACAACACACACTACACACTACACAACACATAATATATAATATATAATATATAATATATAATATATAATATATAATATATAATATATAATATATAATATATAATATTTATGTCTTCCACCGTCTCTCTCTGACTAATATCAGCACTGCATTAACTGAGCTCTGTTTACTGGGCAACCCACAAGGAAAATGAAATACACCAATTGGGATAAATTGGCTATGGTCCCCTTGGACCACAGCCGCGTTTATTAAGAAGTCATAATTAAATTATATAATTATTTTCCATAATTCAAACTGATGATTGAGCCAGTGAAGGTGAGGGCAATAAAACGCCAGATAGGCAAAGAATAATACAGAATCTAATACACAACAAAGCAGAAAGGTGGTCAGCTAAAGGGGAGGCGGGTGGTCAAAATGAAATCGTTCGTCTATACCTGTCTTTGCGACGAGCAGCGGTTACTGAGACTGCACTCTTGAATGTGATACCTATATAACAGCTTAAGCCCCATAGGAGGTAGCTGTAATTGGATCTTTACCATTCGTAAGGACATACCACCTCTTTGCCTTAGGTCATGTTAATGCTCATTAATAAGGTTTGCGTTATTTACATTCTCAATTACAATATAAACCGGACAGATGGAAGACATAAAAATCCTATTCGCTTGCAAATATTTCCTTTATGTCTTCCACCGTCTCTCTCTGACTAATATCAGCACTGCATTAACTGAGCTCTGTTTACTGGGCAACCCACAAGGAAAATGAAATACACCAATTGGGATAAATTGGCTATGGTCCCCTTGGACCACAGCCGCGTTTATTAAGAAGTCATAATTAAATTATATAATTATTTTCCATAATTCAAACTGATGATTGAGCCCAGTGAAGGTGAGGGCAATAAAACGCCAAAGGATCATTATGCAATAATGATGCCGCCCCACCCCAGGCAAATGCAATGCTGATAAGATACACCGTGAAACAAGCTGTCTAAATTGTCCAGTAGTCACAATAGCGTCTAGTGCTTATAATACAAAACTTTCAAAATATCTCTCCAGTGTAATCAAGATTCCTGGCGCTACTCAGCCTTGTAAAGCATTTCCCCTGATACGGAGACATGAGGTTGTTAGCGCAATTCGCGTTGCACTAAAATGAAATACAGTAACCTAATATGAAACCATACAATAACGCATCAACGAACATGAAAGATTGCAATCGTTGCCAAACAAAAATTACTCGTTCTAAAATACTAACCTAAACGCATCTGTGCCACTTCAATAAGACAGCTCTGTCAGCTTGGCTTAGCCTAGCTCGGTTTGTTTCAAGGAGATTAAAGGATTTCCGCCCTTGCCAGAGGAGACCGGACAGCTGTCATGTGACTGTCACGTGATATTGTCGACCAATGAAATTGCGCTATTTTCTTATCGTTGATCGGCTGAAAATTTTGCATTGGACTCAGAATACCGAATATTACGCTGTTGTCATTCATTTTTTTCTTCAAAAAAGCAGTGATATGGTTTCATATATTGTTGGACTATCCATATCTGCAGGATTTTGCAAGGTAAATGTATTTTTTCTACTTTGTTTTGATCGTTTATGTAGGTCGTGTCGCGCTAAGCGAAGACCCCACATCCGGTTTGTCAACAATCTTCAAACCAAAAAATCTCGAATTCCCATGGTTCGAATTCTCTAATTTTTGCGTAATAAGTTGAAGAAATGTCTAATCTTGGATTCTATGGAGGCGATCCCCAGCGATCCCCTCACCGTTTTCGAGATATTCGCCGTTGAACCGACCTTGGTATTTCGGCTTTCGCTAAGATGGCGCCCAATAATTTAAGAGAGCCTCTCGCCACTAAAGCCTGTTTTTCTCTCAAGAATTTTGGAAGTTTCCTAATATTTCGAGCTTTATTCTTTAGAGTAAGTGTAGAATGAGTGGTGGACAATTATTAAATAGTAAAATTTGGTATTTGTCTGTTTTTATGGTCCAAAACGCTGACGTCGCTGTATAAAAACACCATCATATTCTGGAAAAATTGTATACATATCAGGCCATATCAGGCCTGCATACAGAATGTACTTAACTTTCTTAAAGATCTGCTATATCTGTATACAGAACTGATATGTATAGATATTTTTTATATATTAAATAACGTGTTCCATGCCAGAAGTATGATTATTAAAATTGATGTGTGGATTATTTGTAGTTTATTATTGGTCATTGTTATTGTGAATAATATATTGTAGTTGTAGTATTTTTTTATTTTTTGCTAATTTGTTGTTCGTATTGTTTTTCAGTATACAAATATTTATTATCCCTTTTGCCCTAGTTGTCCATTTCAATTGAGTTAGTGATATGGGAAGCAAGTTGATGGGGTGCCAGGGGGAAGTGAACACTTTCAAAAGTACCTTGTTTCAGGGCAGAGTTTTAAAATAACCCATGAGGCGCAAAATTATAAAGGGGGACTCCAAGTGGTTGGGGGGGGGGGGGGGGCATGTGCCCTGTGTCCACCCCTTGGTTTGTACCCATGAAGTGAATACAATAGTTAGGTATTGGCTGTACAGTCAACTCTTAAGACATGAAAGAGTTAATAACTCCATATCACATTGTATTTTTTACAGGAAGTGAAGAGATACAGTACAGATGTTGGTGTTGGAAGAACTTACTTTGGTGGTGTTCAGACTGAGTGCCCGGGCACGAGCACCTATCTGAACTGGATTTTTTCAATGATAAATTGATGGATTCTCTTTTACTAAATAACATTCAAATAATATGTAGTTTGAAGTTTTGCATGTTGTATAATTACATAAGGCAATGCATAACAATTGTGGACGTAATTAATAAAATTTTAACACAGAAGTATTGTCTTGCATATTATTATACAATCCAAATGCTATTATTCATCCCTTTGCCTTTGAGTGCTATGAACTATGTCTAAGACAGACACCCTTGGGCTGGACATTGTCTGTCTTATAGTTCATTCATATGTCTACCTTAATACAGTAACTTTTCTGATGCCATCTCTAAATGGCCAAAGTTGATGTTTTCTTGGCAGGGAGCGGGGGGGGGGGGGGGGGGGGGGGTTGCTTCACTGCAAAAATGTTGGACCTATGTTAAAATGGTAACAATGCCCCTGATTGAATAGAAGTGACCAAGATCAATATTGAGACAAAACATTTTAATTTCATTCAAGTTCCTTATTTACATATATATTGAGGACAGGAAATACCCTTTATTTGATAAAATAGAAATATTTGACCAGTCCAGTTATATACCAAATTTATCAATAGATTCTGGAGGCAATCCAATAAATTATCCCGAATTTTCATTCACCTTAATTATAAAGAAAAATACAAGATTGTTATTGAATAATAAAATTTAAGCTAGCTTTATTCACAATTTTATAAAATTTGGGATACTACAAGTACAGTATAAAGTATGAAAGGAAACAAGACTGTTTGTTAAAAAATCGGGGAAAAAACCCCAAACAAACCAAGGATGATAGTTGTATCTAATTGATCCAGATAATTGTTACACACAACAGCTATAGAAGTTTACAGTAATGCTGCAGAATGCAAAACATTAAACCACGGAAAATGCATCATAAGGTAGTATAGAATAGGAAACATTTGAGAGGGAAATCATTTAATAACCACTAAACAACAAATAATGTTGATTTCTCACCTCACGATTTTCCCCAGTTGCAACGAATCGCACGTTGCACAGCACAACCAAATCCTTCTTTGTTGTAAACATCTAATTCGTTTCTGATTTGTTCCATTATTAATTGTAACATAAAATGCGTCGAATCCGAAGGAACTTGAGTAGTCTTGAATGCCCATCCGCCATTGTCACGAATATACGCCAAATAAAGCACAATCTGATCATATTAATTGTCTATGATAACCACGAATTGTTCTCGTATTTTTCTGACCATCAGATTTAACAATTCTGGATCAACTGTGACGAGTTTTCAAAAGTTTTTGCGCATCTAGTCCACCGGGCATAGTTCATTCCTCGGCGGCGGTCAGATGCAAATGAATCGATAATTTATCAATTTTAGCGTTAGGACCATGATGCTTTGCGGCAGTTGTCCAACCTCCTCTGCGCCCTTGCTAGATAATCCCGTTCTCCAGTGAACACAAACTGCAAACTTTCAATAACATTGGTCAAGCTAATTGTTACAAAGCCTTGGAAAGACTGCTGCCCTTGCTAGACAGTCTCCTAATTTACTACTAAATCGTTATTAGTATGCCATTACACGTATTTATATACACCTCTTGCTCCTTACGTCAAAAACGGTGGATCTGGAGGACAACATAAGAGTTCGACTTTAACCGAGAAATTAATCAATGAAGATACTATAGTTTGTGGTAGACATCCACCCAAGAAATAAGTGCAAGTGGTCTATAGAAGCTGGTAAATCAGGGAAGCCAGGAAAAAACCTGCTGCTGGTAAAAACCCTTTGGGAAAAGCCAGTTGACAGGAAAACCTGAGTGGGGACAAGATAAAACCAGCAAGCTTCCCCACGAAGCATTAATAAAATTATTTAGAGTCCTTACATCTGTTCCAGAAAATTGTTAAGTGCTATAAATAAGATTCTAAATGTAAGGCTAAGTTGACAAAGTTTGCTGAATATTTGTAATATTTGTTGTTCCGCTTGTCCCTCCGTCGTCAGTGACACACTTGATTATGTATATATTTGAAATCTGGTCCCCCAAATGCTGACTCAACCGTGTAGATCAACCATTTAGGCACTCGGAAAAATTGGTAATCAAGCTCTGGGTGAGACAAATACGGAATTCTGTAAGGCAAAAGAAAACAAAACGGCAGAATCTAATCCAAGGTACAGGATATTCACATATGTGCATGAGATGGTTCACAACCAGAAAATAACTTGACACCCTCAAAGGCAAAGACAAAAATGAGGGTGCATATATGTAGTTAGTGTAAAGAAAATAAACACCATAAAATGTTTAGGGTCAAGCCCTGGATTCAAAATTTAATGAGATCACCCAACACATGTTGGGAGAATACTGCAACTCAAGTGAGGACCAAACTCTAAATAAATGGATGCCAAATCGCTTAACCATAAGGTTAAAACACATCAGCCAATAATAATAATAATAATAATAATAATAATAATAATAATAATATCTATAGTAAACCAAAACGTTGACTAAACCAAACGTTGAGTAGATTTAGCAAAACGCGAAAGATAACAATAATCTTTATTTATACAGGTTAACTCTGTCAGCTGCCATGAGCATAGCTGTTATAAATAGAGGACCTGTGATTATAGAGTTTTTCGCAAGGACAAGCATGGCAGACAGTTTAATGTCGCCGCATCACTAGCCTTGGATGGCCAAAATCTATTAATAAATAAGCCTCATATGAGGAAAAAACTCCAATACAAGGAGAAATTGTTTAACCAAAAGGTTAAAACAATACCTCAGCCAATTAAGGTGAGGACAAACCCAACAAAAGTTGGGACAAAACCTCACATAACATGAGGAACACACTCCAAATACATGGAGAAAAATTGCCTAACCAAAAGGTTAAAACAATACCTCAGCCAATTAAGGTGAGGAACGAACCCAACAAAAGTTAGGACAAAACCAATAACGGTTGTGGCAAGGTCAAGCATGGCAAACATTTCCGTTATTACATGGCAAACATTAGTGTTGAGGCGTCAACACTAACCCTTGTATGCCACAAAACAAAATTGTGAGGACAAAGCCCCAACAAAACATGTAGAAGCAATGAGCTCAATAAACCCGGCTGTGAGAACAAAGTCATCACAGAAAGAGCGAGGAGGAACCCTCGAATTGCGTGCAAAAGCAAATATTCCTTTTCCGTAATTAATTAACCCCTTCTAGCCCAAGACCTTCCCATATGCTGAATAAAATCGTTTGGCGTCAGCCAGAATAAAATTCTTAAAGTGGCCAATGGACTACACAGGGCCAAGGAGAAAGTGCGACATAGTTGTTCAACCCCTTATAGCCCAAGACCCTCCCATATGCTGAATAAAATCGTGTGGCGTTAGCCAGAATAAAATTCTTAAAGTGGTCAATGGACTATACAAGGTTAATGCTGTGGTAGCAAAGTCATCACAATAAGGAGAGGCAAAGCCTTAGTCAAAACATGCAATGAAGCCTGAATATATAACAACATGTAAGCTTCATGAATAACAAGCAATTATGCCTCGTTGAATGGGCAAAGACAAAAGAGATGTAGTTACATTTACAGTAATAAATATATGATCATAATAACAATAATAATAATAACAATAATCAAATAATAATAACTGAATGATAGTAGTAGTAGTAATAATGATGATAGTAAAGCAAAACTTTTAGTAGATTGAGAGAAACGTGAAGGAATATAAATTTACTTTGCAGAGACAAGCATGGCAGACAGCTAATGTCGCAACGTCACCGGCCCTTGGGTGGCCAAAATCTGTTAATAAGTAAACCTCAGTTGAGGAAAAACGCCATAAAGCTAACGGCCAACAAGTGCTGGAACGATACCGCACCGTAAAGTGAGGAACGAGAACAACAGGCTACGGCGAATTAGGGACATTAGGACTCACAATTATTCAGTCTCTTTGTTTTACAAAAATAATTATTTTGTTTAAAGGACATCGTCGTTGAGTTGACGTCGTAGATGATCTTAAATCCCTATTTATTACTGGACAAAAGTATATGATAGTAAAATTTCCTGTAAAATCTAGATTGAATTTATTAAGACATTAAAATTCCTGTAAAATCTAGATTGAATTTATTAAGAACTAAATTAGTTCAAATGACGCGAAAAACAGATAGAGCGGTTATAATAAAACAGTTGGATCATATAGATTGCTTTTGCCCTACCGCATTGAGAGAAAACAAACACCTTCAAACTTCCGTAGTATAGAATAGCATATGGCCGCTTTTTTCCTTTAATAAGCAGAAAATTAATAGTGATATCGCGCAACCGTATTGGCAGGCTAGTCAGTCCTAGAGTGCTAATTGAAATCGAAAAGTGTTTTGAGGGCCGCTCTCGTATTCTTACCAGTTTCTGCCTGGCAATGATCTACAGAAATGCCAACCTGTATTGTAATAAGACAACTGCGGCAAAATGGCTTACTTTAAAATTGTTGTATGGCGTCACGTCGCCGCTGTTGTAGTCTCTTGAATCTTAAACACGGAGCGACGCTATAAAAGGGCAGGTCCCTCCCCCTTTCTGGCTTCACTCGGCGGTTGGAAATTTCAAAATGGCGGGTACTCCGAAGCGTGATTGAACTGGACATAGCTTGGAGGTCCACAGAGGACCACATAATCTAATTTATCTCAAATATCCTGCACACCAATCAACTGTGTGGCAGTACAGAAAAGCCGCCCTGACCCACAGGGAGTAATCCTATCAGTAACCGGACATACCAAAAAGTGTAAAACATTGCGTGCAAAATACAGATTAGATCGCAAGGTTTAACAATACGGTATAAGCTTTAAAATTACATCGCTTGCAAATTGCCCTACGCCTGCAACACCAAATGGCTGAGCAACGCCGGACGGATAGTATGGAGCGCCTTCTCTCACGCGATCGGCGGCCCACCGGGGTGGTGAAACAATACGAAATATTTGAACAAGAAAGAGCCAATTCCCACACCGTACACCAACATGGCCGCCATCCCATTGCTCCGGCACACCAATATGGCTCCCCCCCCCCCCCCGCAGAGGCTAAATTTCGGAGACTGGAGGCCTCGGGGGCCGGCGGAAATGCTCGGAGGCGTCAACTGGACACAAGTAGTGCGGGCGAAACTAGTTCAACGAAAAATTACATTTAGCCTCTGCCAGATTTTTGTCGGTTTCTTGCACAAGATGTCGGTTTCTTGCACAAGATGTCGGTTTCTTGCATGACTTGCTAATTCACGGATAACTAAGCCATCCACGTCTGTATTAGTAACATATTTGTTGGTAAGTGATTATGACATGTTTATAATATGTCTTTCTTGTAAAAAAGACAAAATATACTCAGTTTTTTGCCGTTTAATATATCAGACGAAGACGGACGAACCAGAGGATAACATAGTTATATCGGCCGACATGTAGTTCACATTGAAACAACGAACTTTCCTAGTGTGTCCACACATTCAATTAACTGTGGTCGTGTAACCTTCTGCTATATTCGACATGTTTTCTACAACCCACAGTTCCAAAAGTTATTGATACCCCCCTGATGCCGCCATATTGACACAGAAATCTGGCAGAGGTTCTTTTTTCGCTTTCTCTTTCGCCATCCGCCCGCACCCCCCATGTCCAGCTGACGATTTCGACGCATCTCCGACGATCCCCGACACAGCCGATCTCCGAAAGGACCTCTGCGGAGGAGAGAGCCAATATGGCCGCCGCGACGTAAGATGAAAACGCTCATAGTTCATAACACTAGAAGCAGAGTTGTGGGAACTATATAACAGAGATAATTATCAAAAGGTGATTTCCCAAAAAGTCGGAAGGATGTGTTTATTATAACAACATGCACTTCGGGTGAAACATTCAAACCTAATGCGCCACCGCGTGGTATTATACGATAAGGAATATTTTGTGGCGTTTAAGCGTTCAATCTCGTAACCCCATAAGTGTGCAATCAAACACCAAAATTACGTACTGTAACTGGGATATCAGACGACCAGATATTGGCGGTCATTTGTATCCTAACTTGATCGTCGCGATCTTTAGTTTGACCAGACTATAATAGCCTCATACGAACTTACTCCAGTAACTTGTGACTTCATATATAGAGAGCAGATAACTATTTACGTGGTGAAAATAGCAATTATTTTCAGAAGCGGAGAGGTGCGAACAATTATAACCGAAACGCGTGATGAGTACAGACCAAATGTAGATATTTGACTCTTAGTTTCATATCAGTGTAAACTGTATTAAGCCAAGGATTAGGCCTGGTTCATACGTCGCATTTCATTCAGACGAATTTAATTCATAGTTAGCTTCGTCGACTAGTCGACGTAAACTCGAATTCGTTTCATGCGACGAATTTAATTCAGTGACGGGCAAGGAAAATCCCGCTAGATCGCGCCAAAAACGTCCAATACGCATGCGAAGTAAACAAAAATCGGAATCACGGGCACAAAAATATGTTATCATAATTTATGCATAACCATACAGGCAATATAATAATATAGCCCAACTTCGAACGTCTCTATGTAGCTTGTGACGGGCAAAAAGTCAGTACTGAATAGATGGCAAAGGGCTTAAGTAAAACGGAGAGATGCGCACAAATATAGTACAAAGCATGTTCAGTAGGCAAGTTATAAACGTTGTTTGCCTGAATGTAATTTAGCATAAAGCTAAAGATAAGGATAAGCGCATAACTAGACACCTTTGCCTTGGTAAAACAATAAAGAAACGCTGAACAACATAGTAACGTAAGATTCAAAACAACTCTTACCTTGAAGACGAAGAACACCAAAACCAACTTGAAGGTTTAAAAATCAAAATGAAATCGTTCGTCTATACCTGTCTTTGCGACAAGCAGCGGTTACTGAGACTGCACTCTTGAATGTGATACCTATATAACAGCTTATAGCCCCATAGGAGGTAGCTGTAATTGGATCTTTACCATTCGTAAGGACATACCACCTCTTTGCCTTAGGTCATGTTAATTCTCATTAATAAGGTTTGCGTTATTTACATTCTCAATTACAATATAAACCGGACAGATGGAAGACATAAAAATCCTATTCGCTTGCAAATATTTCCTATAATATACAATATATAATATATAATATAATATGTTACAATATTGACAAAGAAGCCGTGCACAAATTACCTACTGTAACTTTTTGGTGGTATGCTTGTAATTTTAACTTTTGTGTGAGACTCTAGGGCTAATCTAAATATTTCAGTGTTTTCCCGCTCTTTTTTTGAGATACGAGCTCGGACGTCGCGCAGGCGCAAAACGTTTGGCAGGGGTGTTGATTCATGAACAAAAGTTCATGCATGAATGTAATGCAGAAAAAATGTAACGAATATTGATACGGATTGTTGTATATTTAAGAAATGCTTAACGTTCATGGTTTGGCGTGCTCCATCGAGTTATGGACGCACGCGGGATATTGGGAGAGCACGAAAGCGTAAGAGTTGGTCGAGGCGATAGCCTAGAAACGCCAAACCATGAACCATTTCATTTATAACAGAGAATCAGACACAAAACAATATTTATTTCGCTGATTAAAAATGAGTTTCTTATTACATTTGAAATTGCCGTGCTCCATCGAGTTGTGGAAGACGCACGATAGCCAATCACAAACGCCGTTATACTACATCTATATCATAAAATATATTGTTGTATATAAAACATTGAAAACTATAATAACTACAACGACAGCCTACTAATTATAGAAGTCAGTGCGTCACTGTCAGTTTAACAGTGCATGTGTTTGTTGGCGTTTATTTTCGGCAAACTAGGCAGGCCAGCATTCGCTACTACACCACAGTACAGTACAGTACAGTGCAGTACAGTACAGTGCAGTGCAGTGCAGTGCAGTGCAGTGCAGTGCAGGGCAGTGCAGGGCAGGGCAGTGCAGTACAGTACAGTACAGTACAAGTACATACAGAGTGCAAAAGAATTGGTTTAGTTTAGATGTAAGCAAATCCTAACGATGATTCAACGTGACATGAATTAGTCCGGTTAGCCGGGACAACGCGGGCTCATGTAAATAGCTCCTTATCAAGGACATGCTCTTTATAAATTCTGAATTACTAATGAATATGACAAATTATATCCCCCAATTAGAATAAATTATTCGAATAGCTGATCTTGAAGGGTGCCAAAAAAATTCATAAAATCCGGCAACTTGCTTACTATTTCATCAGGTTCCCATTGACCAGAAAGTAATGCATCGGACCAAGAATCCAAAACAACCCTGATGCCAAACTAAAAAAAAACCCACCAAATAATCAGAAAAATAGTTTGTTGGTTCAGTGATTTTACTAAATGTTGAAGTTTAGCATTCTAATAATTTATTCATAAAAACCGAATAGTAAGAAATTTTCACTTTTCGAAATCAATTTAACGCAAAATTAGGAATCATATGACAGAC
>OZ035998.1:20108726-20261226 GCA_964035015.1 Corallium rubrum | reverse complement strand
GAGGCAAAAAATGTGTTAAACAGATCAACAAAAAAGATTAAAAGGTACCTTTATGAAGTCAAAAGGTGGGTCAGTTGTTTATATTAGCATTTCTGTCGTGTAAAAGGTTTTGATTTCATGCAAAAATGAAACTGAAACACCTTCGGCAGTGAAACTAAATTACTTAGTTGGTTGTTTTTGAAAAAGAACATGCTTTTTACTGCTCCAAATGCTTATCTAAATCAGAAGTCTCTTTACTGGTGATCTCCTACGAAATGTGTATTGTAAGCTTGATTTTAACCGCGAGTTTCTTTGTTTAGCAACAAATTAATATCAACCCGTTAATTTAGTCGGGTTTTTGAAGTAAAAAGACGTAATTTTTAGGTGAATTTTACAATTTAACATGCTAAATTGTGTATTTGTTAATGTATTATTACACAATGTTGTTTTTGCATACATTGGTTTGGGGGTGTTGATGTTTTTCTGTATAAAAATCCGTCAATTTCAACTCTTTTCGGCAGTTTAAAAAAACATGCCGCCATCTTGTTTTTCCTCTACTAGTAGGATATGAGCTGATAGCCTGGTAGTAGGGAACCAATCAGATTACGCAAAAGCTCATATCCGATAGCATGCTATATAATAATATATATTATACATTTTTAGGGTCTAAAAACATCATACCCACAGTGCAACAACTCGTTCATATACGCAATACGGAAAACTTATCAGATCGATAGAATTTTCATTTTTCAAACAAGTACAATAAAATTTAATTTATTAAAACATTAAATTTTGGTTTGTTTTTATTCATTGGTATATACAGTTTCTGCCTATTACCTGTTCTGAGTTTTAGTCGACAATCATATTTTGAAGCTGGTGTCATTATTTCTCCTTTGACTATTGTTCTAGACGGATAACAAAGCCAAGCCACCAAATTGTCAACCTTATCAAGGTGCACTGGGTTTAAGAGATTCTTAACTTCACAAGGAGGCTCCTTGTCCAACAAGCCTTCCCATAGTTTGAAACGTATGTATCTGCCTAGATTCAAAGACTGGGATTTAGTAATTAAAAATGTAAACTTATATTCTATTTATAGTCGTTCTATACGGTTCACTATATCAAAGTTGCCATGAGCACTTTCATTTTAGATGTAAAGAGGATATGCAAGGTTTGATATGTATAAAATATAAGAATAAAAGCTAAGACGCGAATTCCAGGAAGATTAACACACAAACGCTTCTCTAATGTCAGTTTCTTCAGTGCAAATACAACAACGTTTGTCTAACTTGAAAGAACTTGTGAAATTGTTGTGAAATTGTAATAGACCTTTTACAACTTTTCGGTACCATTCTTTGTCTTTCAGATATTCAGTTTGTTTGATATGTAAATGAAATTATCTCTGGCGTCATAACCAGGATACATAATTTTCATGAAATGTTTGAACAGTGTCATGAGGATTTTTAATGGCCACAGTTTCAAGTGATTTTGTTGGACAAACTTAGAGATATAACTGAGTTTGCTAGGCCTATATGTGAAAATGCTCTACTCTCCTTATGACATCAGAGAGCAGTATTTACATATCACAAACAAATTGAAATATCTCGAAAACGAAGAAAAATACGGCAAAGTTGTACAAGGACTTCCTTTATTATTGCAAGAGTTCTTACAAATTAGGCAAACTTAATTTAATCTTTAATATAAAAACATTAACATGATAGCAGGAATTATGCATAAAGGAAACAAACTAGAGTATATGATAACTTCATACTGATTTCTTTTTTATTCAGACCTAAAATTGACAGGCTTTGGCTATTCCTATACAACTTGGTGATTTTGATTAATTCTTTGAAAGTTTTCATGGCGATTATGTAATATAGATAAGTTTTGTGGAAACACCACGTAAAATATTTATTTATTTATTTATTTATTTATTACTCTGATAAATACCTGAGTCAACAGGCCGAAAGCTTTGCAAATAAATAAATATTTTGCGTGGTGTTCCCACAAAACTTATCTATATTGATGATTGTGTTTACACCTACCACACTGTCATATACTAAATAAAGATTTAATACGAAAAAGACATTAATTGTACTACCTGATAGTGTTGAAAAAGCGTAGTCATAACGCCAAAGTGTGCGAACATAGCGCAAAAATTTATCGCCGGTGTCGTCACTTTCTGACAATATATCGTCACTTATGTAGGATGGATCATTCATGTCGGAGGGAACAACTCCTTCTTCAAATGTCGCCTTCCAATCTTCATTATTTACTGACTCATCTAATTCGCAACTCGGCTCTTTTTCTTCAATATCATTGATAATACTTAATCCAAGTCGTTTAGTCACATCCTTGACTGTGAGGCCTCGTGTTTCTTCCTCTATCGGGTTGAAATATTGAAATATCACAAAAACATTAATTATCACATACAGTTTTAAGAAAATTGAATACCTTTTGGCTATAAGAAAAAAATATAGAATAGAAATTTTAGTTTACCTTCATAAACATTATGAACAAACACTTTGCCAAAATGACACCATAAGTCTATGTTCAACTGTTTTTCGTCTTTTACTTTGTGTAGATGCTTCAAAGATGTCAAAAGAACATCTTGAATACGCGATATTGTGTCCTCACTAAATTCTTTCTAAAAAGAGAAACATAAAAAGCAGACGTGTTACCGTCTGTATACAATACAATACAATACAATACAATACAATACAATACAATACAATACAATACAATTCAATACAATACAATACAATACAATACAATACAATACAATAAGTTTTATTTAAACACGATTAGAATTAAAGCATACAGCTTGTGGGGTCGTGTATTTAAGTCTATAAACTCAGTTGCACCAGGTTATACTATGTTCATAGCTAGAGGAATATTTAATACTCCTTCCCACATAGGCACAGGTTATACTATGTCCACAGCTAGGGGAATATTTCATACTACTCCCGCAAGGCACCATACAACCCAATGCAACCAAATAATCATATTACAAGAAAAAAATAAAGAAAATACTGTACATATCAATAAAATTTAAAACAATCTTCATGCCTAGGTGCAGTTTGCACAGATTCCGCCTCAAAATTTACAAACCTTAGGATGCCTGCTCTCTTTATCCTCTTACCAAAAGTGGTAACATTTGTTACAGAATCATCAAGATCTGCAAAGATCGCATTCCAGATAACAGAACCCCTATAGGTAATTCATATAATATGTATTGAAGCGCGGAACATTTACTTTATGTGCATTCACGGAGATTATACTTATTTTTAGATTTTGTTATTATATGGGTCATACTTAGTGGTGTAATATTGTTATATACCTTATAAGTTATTGTGCCAGTCCTATCTTATACATTTGAGTGAGTGTATCCCACTTGGCCTGCTCTAAGACCTCAATAGGGGGCATATCACGTGATAGACTAAATATTACTCTGGCAGCTCTGCAATGTGTAGATTCCAAAGAATGAAAGCCTTCTTTATTGGTACATCCACCCCAAATTGGCATCGCATACGTTATAGAGGGTAGAATAATCTTAAAATACAAATCTAGGAGCATTTGCCTTGGTAGGAATTTGCTGCATTTTATCATGTTCAGTTTGTTAGCGAATCCCTTTTTTGTTTCCAATATGTGTTGAGACCATGTTAATTTGTCACCCACTTTATCTGATGTGATCCAAGTGATAGTATATTCAATGGGCCTGTAAAATTTCCCCTATGCATTATCATAGCCTCGCACTTCTTTGGATGAGGTGCTAGAGAATTTAATCGACACCATTCCATTAGCTCGCCAAGGGCTTTATTGAGCAGTGAAGTCACCTCGTCAATAGTTTGCGCAACACAATAAACTGTGGTATCATCTGCGTACATATATACAGAGCCTGAACCAACTGCACCAGGTAAGTCGCTCGTATACAAAGTATACAAAGTAAACAGTGTCGGCCCAAGGACTGAACCCTGGGGAATGCCATAAGTGACTTCAGCATAGTCTGATTGATTTCCATTAATAATGGTGAACTGTTTCCTCTCACTAAGATAATCTTTTAACCAGGCCAGTAGATTTCCTTTAATACCAAAATTGTGTTCCAGTTTGTGAATCAGGATCCTATGTGATACGCTGTCGAATGCTTTCTGAAAGTCAATAAATACTACACCTACAAATATATATAGCTTAGAATCAATTGCATGTCTCCAGGTCTCAGTTAAGTGGGCTAGTAATAACTCCGTGGAATGTCCTGTACGATAGGCCCATTGTTTGTCTGTCACAAGATGATTATCAGTAAAGACATGCTTAACTAGTGTGTCGGCAACGCACGATTCAAGAATTTTACTTGGTACACTTAAGATCGACAGCGGTCGATAGTTTCCCCTTTCAGACTCATCATCTTTCTTAAATACGGCATTCAATCTAGCCACTTTCCAATCATTATACACTATACCTTTAATTAAACTTCGCGAATATAAGTTGGTCAGAGGTGTCACTACAGTCATTCCTGCCAATTTTAAGAGCTTAGGTGAGATTCCATCTGGTCTGGTTGCTTTTGCAGGTTTCAACAAAGCAAGCTTCTTTTCAACTTCACTGCTCATCCACTGAGTTTCCGATATACACGGGGCTGGTATCACGTGTGTACATGGTGCTAGTTGCGGTTCAAAGTTCCTCGCCAATGGTGGAAAAGAAACAATTCATCAGATTAGCTTTTTCTTTGTCATCTACTGCAAGGCTTCCGTCGTCGCGTTTTAACGGCCCAATAGCCTTCCTCTCTTTAGGCTTGGCAGTTTTAGTAAGTAAGTTCCAATACGCTGCAGTGGTTTTAACCTCATTGAGTTTCTCTTGGAAGAATGCTGCCTTGCCTTTTCTGATCTCAGATGTTAATTCATTCCTAAGTTTCTTGTAGTTGGCCCATATCTCGCTATCCTTTGTTTCTATCGCCTTCTTAAATAACTTAAATCTGTGATTCATCTTCTGTTTAATCGAGTTATTTATCCAGGGAGTTGATATACTTCGCACTTTCACGTCTTTATATGGTGCGTGAGTATCACAAACATCTTTAAACAATTTTTCCCAAGCCCCGCAAAGTACATCAACATTGTCCTCAAATACCGTCGAAACGTGAAAAGGCGTTCGCTCGAGTTCAGCTTTAAAATTTTCAACATTAAAGTGTTTGAAGTTTCTGGTACGTATGATTTTAGGTGGAGGGTCTTTTTCTTTTTAGTTTAAGTGTAGCATATACTAGGCTATGATCTGATATGCCCTGCGGTAGAACTCCAATCCCTTTAACAAGATCTGGTTTTGTGGTGACAATTAGGTCAATTAATGTCTTTGTTGTTATTGTCACGCGAGTTGGTTCTCTGATAATGTTTTGTATACTAAATAGATCAAATATATTCAGCAGATGTTTTGTTTTAGAGGGAATATCTGTTGTTTCTTCGTTTAGAGCAAGCAGGTTACAATTAAAGTCGCCAAGGAGGAAGATATTACTAGTTTTCATCCAAACTTTTTCGAGTACATCATATAGATTTCTGAAAAAATTAGGTGATTCTAGTTCTGATCTGTACATAACCGAGAATAAGGAGTTGCCCGTCGGAAATTTCACTTGAATCCAAATTGCTTCAAGGTCGTCTTTAACGAGGTCCTTCCTCTGAATTACCTTTAGATGTTCAGCGTAATATAAAATACATCCTTCACCTCTGCATTTTGTTCTGTCTTTGCGAATAAATTTTAGTCCATCAATGTGTAGATTTTGATCGCTAATACTGGGGTTTAAATGCGTCTCTGTTATCCCAAGAATGTCAAATTTACAAGTAGTTTGAAGAACTCTCAACTCATCCATCTTATTTCTGAGACTACAGATATTGAAGTGTGCGACTCTAGGATCCTTGGGAGCAGCATTGAACTCGCAAGCTATATCGTACAAGTAATCGTGGTTTATAGTCGCACCTGGTTCAGGGACGTCACATATCGGTGGTCTTGTGTCGGAGTTGTTTAAATCTAAGTCAACAGCTGGTTGCCATTCTTTTGTATAGTTTTCATTTAGAAACGGGAGAGAGCAAAGCGAACATAGCCAATCAATGACAGGGTTCTCCAGATAATACTTAAACGTCGCTTTAGACATGTTCAGGCACTTAGCGTGTGACCACGTATTACACTCAACACACAAGATGGCGTCCTGATTGTTGCGAATGGTTTTACTACATTCCTTGCATGGATATTTAGGAGTTCGTTTCCCAACAGGTCCAGGATTAGACTGAGTGTCTCCACACAGAATAATGCGTTTAATTTGGAAACTACTCATCCCTTTCGTGTGGTAGGTAACTCTGGAGGTTAGGTAAGATCTACCACGTCCGCAAAGATGTCGGCTTCGATATGATGTTTGGTTCAGAACATTTTTATCGTCTAATGTCGTTAACCATATGTCTTTACGTGTACAACTAATTGTGTTTCATCTTTGTTAGAGATCATTATGGCTGCCACAATTATAAAACATAACAACATTTGGGAGCTCAGCAGATAGCGTCCGACCGCCATTTTGCCCATTTAGGATTCCCATCACGCACATGTGACGTCAAGTTGTTTAATTTACATTTCAAACAAACTGAAATATCTGAACAACGAAGCAAGGAAACGAAAAACTGCAAAAGATGTTACTATATCATTTTAAGTGTTCTTTCAAATAAGATAAACTTAATTTTCGTTTCAAGCGCACTTTAAGTCTGTCTAACTAAAGGACCACCCCTCCCCCCTCTATGTAGCTGGCCACTGACCCCACAATTTGTGAGTACGACTGACCTAGCAATGTTCTATGGATATCAGCCTATTATAATCTGGAGTCAAAACTATTGTGTAGTAGATCATATTCGAAATACGTGCATGGTTGTGCGCTTAATTATTATCTGTCCAAAATTGGGTGTAAACCATCCCATGATGGAAAAGCAATAATCCATTATTTTCTAGATTGATCAATATTTGGTGCTCCTAGTTTGAGACTATATTCTCCTCTGCTGCTTGTATCCTTGCTGACAAATGGCTGGCAATATGCATGTCTAAAAGGCAGATAAGGGTTTTTTGTTTGAACTTTCATAGGATGAAAATGTTCAAATTTTCTACTATGTGCAATGTTTCATTAAATAATCAAATTGTTTCTAAACACGCAAGCCTTAATTTTGCTTGCCATTCACCAGTCAGCATTAGATTCTTATATTGAATAATGTAGTGTTCTGGTCGAGTGTATAGTGCGGTATAAAATGTAATCCCGTAAGATTTTCGTGCTAAACTTGATTTTTTTCTTCTTTTTTGAGTTGACTATACATGTCAAACTATCAGAAAATGATGGGGTTCAAATTTTCGGCTTTTCGATACACAGGGGGGTCGAAGGGTCGGAGACATGGCCAATAGGAATGACTTGGAGACCTCAAAAAATACTATGCAGCTCCAGTAGGGTTTGCATGCTACATGTAAAGTTGATTTTCTGTTTTTTGAGTTGACTAGATGTGTCAGATGTCAAACAATCAGAAAATGAAGTTCACATTTTCCGACCCCATGTATTTCGAGAGGTCGAAAATTTGAACACCATAAGTTTCCGATAGTTTGACGTCTAGTCAACTAAAAAAAGAAACAAAAATCAGCTTTACATGCAAATCCCACGGAAGCTGTTTTCGTGACACTTCATACCACACTACTATATACAGTTGTTGTAATTTTAGTTCTAGTGAGACCCTCTGATAGTGCTGTGCAAACTCCGGTTTTTCAGCTCCGGCTCCGGCTGTTTTACAGCTCAAATATCCGGCTCCGGCTTTTTTGATAAGTTGGTTCACAACTGGGGATAAAGTCCAACCGGATATTATTCGGCTCAACTTTGAGCCCAGGGTCTTTTCCCAGTGAAGCATTAACTTTGCCGTCTTGGGATCTGACTGGTATCACTGGTTCAGACTGGTGTTAAGGGGCCTGGTTGCCGTTCAACAGCTCCACTTGCACTCCCCATGCGCTCACTCACAATATCTGTCAGTGTTATCAGCAGTGACCCTTTATGTGGTTTATGAGCTGCATTTCTTGTCATTCTGGATTTCCAGCCGGAGCTGGGAGAACTCCGGCTCCGGCTCCGGCTGAGCAAAAAACGCCGGAGCTCCGGCCTCCGGCGCTCCGGCATACAGCACTACCCTCTGATGAGTATTTTTTGCTCTTGGGGAAAATTATCTGTGAATTAAATATTTATTGAACGAAAAAAATAACGACGGCTTGTGCAGCAACAACTGAGAAAACTTTACTGAACTCTAAGCCTGAAAAATTCTAGACTAAGATAAAATTAATTCATATTTTGTAGTTTATTACATATTTTAATCGAAACAACTTTGCTTTTTCTTAAAGTGTATAATAACGCAAGTACAAACTTCTGAGATCTACTTCCGAAGACAGCAAAACAACTTTTCGATTTTATTCCGATATAATCCGACTATTTTAGATCTTCAAAATAGTAGAAGGATCCAATTTTCTATTAAATAGTCATTTTATTGTTAAGATATCGCTCAGTATATACCACTTTTGACTAACAAAAAAAAGCTTCTCGTGTACTAATAACTACTATAGATCGTTTGCAATCACGTGACGTCGGAGTGATCGGACGGCATCTTGGTTAATGATTTCCAGTTATTTCCACTTTCCATAACCCTTGACAAAAACAAACTTGGCGGTCAGCGGTGTTTGCCAACAGAAAAATGGACACACCACGTGTGCATGTGTTCACTGACGTATTTGAGAAACTCGGGACTAGATAAAGCTTTGTTGTAAGTACTTAACACTACATACATCAGTAGAAGCAGTCACTAGAAGTGATTGGAAACGCAATCTCTTTGTTCTATGTTTTTGTTAACATTTATGCAAAGTGTGCACATCTGTCAATGTCTAAACTGAGATATAACCTGCACTTCAGGCTCTAAACAGAGATACAAATCATGAAATGACTACCTTCGTTGTCAAAATCAAAAACTAAGCAAAAACACTGGATAAAGATAGACGTCAAACAGTCGTAATACAATTTAAATAAGTTGTTTGAATATATTATCGCACAGATCAATAATGAACTAGTACTCGAGAGTCAACAAAGACCTTTCGTCATTACATGTATTTCCTTGATAAAAAAGGATTGTTTTACTTTGAATCTTGAAGAAAACGGTACGAAGAATCGCACCACTGGTCCTTCAAGAACTCCCGATTCGTAAATGGTCGCCAAAACATCAGTTCAATTTTTTAACTGTGACGTCATCGGCAACAAGATCCAAAGGTCAGCTTTAGCTTAGTGTGTGCCACCAACATTATAAGGTCACGTGCATGACGTCATGTGCAAACGATCTATAGGGCATTGTAAACTGTGACGTTAGTCACGTTACATTTTCAAATTAAAGACATTTTCTTGCGATTAGTTCATTAACATAAAGAAAAAGTTTTACATTTTACCAGCAATATAGCAATGGTTAGAACAATGAGTTCAGAATTAGAATTGTTAGAATTTGAAACCTAGCCGTAAATGTATATATGTACTAATGTGTATGCACGCATCCCGGTTAATTTAACCCTATCCAAACTGGGGGGGGGGGGGGGGGTGCCCGCGCTGAATTTAAAAGTTAATATCTCCTAAACCAGTACAGGTACGGTTCTGAAATTTTATGACTTTTCCTAAATATGTGTGGGCTTTATGTGTGGAAAATTTGGTGAAAAAATATTACACCAAAAAAAAGTTACAGCGGAGTCGTGAACACCTACCAACACTAAATTTCAGCAGACAATTTTTATTATGTTTGCTTTTATAATAGTTACAATAAAAGTAAGCACTTCTTAATAAAGAGAAACTATTTTTTTGATATACTACCTTTTTTATGTTAACAAAACAATAAGAAAATTTTTTTTTTAAATTCTACAAATCCTGGGTTTTTGCAATTAATGACGTCATAATGACGTCATAATTTGTTGCCATGATAACATAAGTGTAACACATACTTGAACAAGGCATACCATCCACCTGTAAAAGTTTCGTCGAAATACACCAAATGGTTCAGGAGATATTGACCGCGGGCACTTTCCGCCCCCGCCCCCCCCCCCCCCCCCCCAAGTGCCAGAAGACAAAAAAAAGCCCAGTCTGGATAGGGTTAAGTACCTATATAGTTTTCTCAAAATTATCAACAAGCAGCCAAATCAACATAAACAAGACATTTGCATCCTCACTTTTGCTCAATTACCAAAGTTGGGACGTAAAAACAAACTAGAACCCAAGGATAGTGCAAAGTTTCGTAGAGCAATTAACAGTACTGTATTTCAACATAGAAAAAGTAAAAAACACTTGAGCTTTTTACATTTCAAATGATTTATTTTGCTTTAAATTTGATGATACATGTACATGTAATACATTGTACAATTTCAGTGAAAAGTCTTGAGGAAACAACATGAAAAAATCTTTCTGATAGTTGCATGTTTCAATTTAACTGCTGTATTAGTTCTATTTTACATTATTGATAAACAGTTAATCCAGCATTAATTCGTAGAGCTAAAATTTTCCTCGTTCTGTTGGAACATGTGGAATGTTATTTTGCTTTCCTGAGTAGTCAGAAAGGAATAAAATGTGTCATAGTTCAATTTTTTAGCCATTTTACATGATTAGTGTTGACTAATCCTTCATCTGTATATAGTCGGTAGTTTTTAAATGGAATGAATCGTAGGATTTAATCTTAAAGTTTATATGGGCACAATCCACAATCTTTCAGGTTGCTTGGTCATCTTTGTCATTGCTGTACAGTACATGCATGGTACACTGTTTTTTATCCTTTGAAGGTTTATGCTCTGCAATGGGCATCTATATGCAGACTGTTTGCACAGAGCATTTATTGTAATATGGGAGACATTCATCCATAGGCAGAGCCATCACCATTTGACAAGTACAGTATACTGGTTTCGACATGACTTTAGTTGCGACGAACATCCATAGAACATCCAGTTTAATCAAGCGAAATGCCAAATATTACTTGTAAATAAAGGGTCTTTTATAACTGCTTTGAGGCGTATTACATGTAGTTTGTCGCATGGTAACATGAGAGACATTCGTCCATAGGCAGAGTCATCGCCATTTGACAAGTACAGTAACATGACCTTAGTTGACATCCAACTGAATAAAACTTGCTTTAGGATGTACACTTGATTTTCACTCTTTTTAATTACAGTAGGTTGATTACCAATCGTGAACCATTTTTCAACTTTTTAGCTGGAATGTAAATTGATAAAATTAGTCAGTTAATCAGTAAATTATTTTTAATCAGATTATGTGACACTAAGTGAATGGGAATGGTAAACGTTAAAGGGGGTAAATAACTAAAAGAAGACTTACCTATAACACACCTTGTTCCTGCCAGTGGAAAGAGGAGGCAGCTATAATTCAGCCTCCAGTCCCCTATGCAATAGTTGTTTCTTTACCCCTGCCACTTGGCTGGGGAAGTGGTTGAGGTGACTTGTTTGTATTTGGAGAAAAAGATTGACAAATAAATTTTAGGAATTTTTAAATACTGTTTAGTATACATGTACTGTTCACTTTATGGTATTTAATTGCTCTCTTATGGCTATGTACATTTTTTTGTTAATTTATCATATTTTAAGTAAATGAATCACACCACAGATGCAAAGATAGGTTTATGATCACTAAAGTAAGATTCAAGAGCACCACTACAGCAAATTCTGAGGAATATTTGTGTAAATATGATCAATTTGAGTTTTATAGTCAGTTGTTACTTCATTAACAAGCTGTGCATAATGTTCTTGTTCACTAAGATATTTAGAAAGAGCTTTTTTCTCAGAGGAATTTGCCATTAAATTTATATTAAAATCACCAAGCATAATAACAGGGGTATCACAATGTTTTAAAATATTCTCATGGAGAAATTTTAATGCATCAATTAACTTAGAAATCTTTACTTTCGATTTTGAGCAATAAATTCCAACAATGTGTAAATTGTAAACTGGCTGATCAACTTTTATAACTGTTATTTCAACATCATTATGGTTGCACCTCAAGGGTTCAGACACACATTGTAGATTATTTTTTAAATAAACAGCAGTTGCATATGGTGTTCTTGTAGTACTTTGTGGCAGAAAATCATTTCTGAAAAGCTGAGAACCAGGAAGATTATATAATTCATTGTTGTCATTGCTGCACAAAGCGGTTTCTACAAAAATATTTACACTAGCTGCTTGTACATTGTAATCACTTGCAACATCAGCAATATGCAGGTGTAAGGATCTTACATTGTGGAATAATATTTTAAAAGTGCTTATCTCATTGGTATCTAATTTGTAGAGAAAAGGAATGTGACTATTTAGTGATGCACTTGTTCTTAATCTTAACATTTCCTCTTGAACTTTCTTACTAACAGCTATTTTATTTTCATTCAAGTTAAGGATATGTAATCCAGATATGCTTCTCAGTCTACTTAGAGCAACATAATGCATGTGTTCTCGTTTACTAGATGGGAGATCAACAACTGCTTCATTGATAGTATCACCTTGACAACGATGAATAGTTTTAGCTGCAGCTGGTCTTAAAGGAAATTGTCTACGAAGAACTTGTATTTGATGTTTTCTAAACTGTCGTGTGATTTCCAAGATTGGAACCCAATTTTTCTCAACAGTGTTATTATAAAGGTGGGAGTATTGTCTACGATATTAGTTTCCAATATTATTTTCTTGGAATGAAACCCAAATAATACTTGGTCTTAATGAGCCTGGAACTCTATAATCAATTTTTTTAATTATACGTTCTGCTCCATTAGTCATTCCATCAACAACAGATACATTTGTTGTAAGATCATATTTTGCCCCTTGAAGTATAGCACAGACTGTAAACAAACCCATGGTTTTTGTGGGATCATTTGGAATTTGTTTCTTCATTCTTTCTTTTAATTCATCGGATAAATCTCCAAGTATGATATCTATTGCTTTTACCTTAGCTTTTTCATTTAGAGATTTATTAATAATTTCTTGATTATGTTGGTCTACAGCCATGTTAGTACTAAACAAGTGAGTGACAGTCATACTTAATTTCAAAATTCTCTCTTTCATAATTTCAATGTCATATTGAGTGTGGTTTCCTTCCCTAATGCGATTTAAAATTTCCGCAAATTCTTTATCTTTTTGTCTCATAATCTGTGATAACTCAAACATCTCAAAATATTGTTGCCAAATGTTTGTTGCTAATGAATTATATCCTTCTTTTGAGTTCTCAAATATCCAGTGATCAAAGACTGGTTTTAATTGAAACAAGTCACCAACAGTTATAATGCTAAGTCCACCAAATGGTTCTTTTGTACCCATTATTTGTTGTAATCTCAAGTTAAGAAAATTAAACATTCCACTACCAACCATTGAAACCTCATCAATGAATATGACTTGAAGTTTACCTAGTTGAGATCTTATAGTATTTAATCTGTCTCTATCAAGCGTGCAGTAATTAAATCCTCTGTTAGCAGGAATTTTAAAAGCAGAATGAAGTGTGTTTCCTCTTATATTAAATGCAGCTTTTCCTGTAGGTGCTACTTTCATAACACTGATATCATCTGGATTGCTCCCAGACTGAGTGTTTAAATATCTAATAAGAGCTTCATACAGAGCATTTGTTACTGTACTTTTGCCAACACCAGCACCACCACTTAAAAAAAGTCTTAATGGTTGATGACTAGTTTTAATAGAATGGAGTACATGGTAAAAGAACTCTTTTTGCTCAATATTTAGTGATTGGACAAGTTTTCTAAAGTCTTCATCCTTCAATCGTTTCATAAGAAGTTCTTCATTATCATTTGTTCTAGGATAAATACCAATATCATCCATCAAGTCATATTCAATATGTTGCTTATCTTTACCAGGATCAAAACATCCAAATAATTCACTAGCTTTTGAGCCTATTTGCTCATCTTGTTCATCTCTGTGTTGTGCATTAGGAGCGACATTAGCAAGCTCTTCATTTTCAACATTCTCAATGGCCTGATCAAGAACTTCAGTGTGATTCTCATATTGTTTTCGTTTTTTTTCTATAAGATCTTTAAGAAGTTCAAATCTTTCTTGGTATGTTTCTACATTTTGCAAGAGATCTTTGTTTTCATTTCTCCATGAAGTATAAAGCATTATTTGTTCCCTATAATGATTTTCAGGGTCTTTGTTCTTATTAAATCTTACTGATCGAATGATTTTTGGTCTTCGTCTCTTAACAAGTATCATTCCTCCTTTTAATTCATATTGATCATCTTCACATATTGTTTCATTATTGTCAGAGAGATCATCATCAACATTCTCATTAAAATCATTTTCCAAAAGATAGTCATCAGATGCTGAATTTGGCTTACATTTTTGTGTTTTCTTTGAATTATTGTCTCGCTTGCAATTATACCATGCAGCAAAGTCTGCCAAACACATTTTCTAACTGTTTAGGTCTTCTTTGATACCTTTTAATCAGGTTATCTGATTCTACGTCAGCAGAATTGTCTGGGAGATCTTTAATCTTTTCCATATCTTTCAGTAAAAATGTTCTTTCATCTGGGTGAGAAATATTAAGAAATTGAAATTCACGAGATGATCTTCTTAAAGGCATTTGCAAAACTAAATATACAGCTTCCTGTGCACTTATCTCAACAGCATTGAGAAATTTATTGCCAATATGTCTGATTCTGTTCACAATATTTTTATTGCCTTCTTTTGCCTCATCACAAGCTTTCCTCAGTAACTTGCTCATTCCTCGTTGACCTTTTGTGATGTACGAAAGAATATAGACAGCACAAGCATAGGGGTCTAATATATACTGAATGTCCATATTTGCCTGCCAAGCTTTTAACAAATTTGGATTGTAACAATTTATTCAGATCTAATCTCAGAAGGGGATCGTTTTAGCAGTAGAGTATCATGTTTAAGAGAAAGTCTAATAGCCTTCAAATACTGATTTTCAGATAATTCTAACTTTTCAAGAAATTCAGTAAAACTTAGTGGCTCATCAGGTTTTAGGGAATCTAACAAACTATGGATTCTCTCTAAATCTTTGTTTAATGCAACTGCAATTTGTTCATCTAAATCAGTTATAGGCAGAGGTTGTAAAATCATTGTTCTTGGCATTGGAGGCAAAGGAAAATTAAACCTACATATTTTACGATCCTTTTTTTTGCAAGTTTTAGAGTGCCTATGTCTCTGTAAATTTACTAGATCACCCAAGTCATCAGAGTTAGCTTTACATGAGGTATAGTTATCTATAAATTTAGCAATGTCATCAAGAGAATCTTTGCCATACTCCGGAGCATCTTTTATCCAAAATAAGCCATGTATATGTGGTGATCCACGTTGTTGGAATTCAACTCGATAAAAAAAATCAACAACTTCTCCAATTGGATTAAGTGAGCTTTTGATAAAATTGTGAAGAAACAATTGGACCATATGTTCAAAATTTCGTGCACATGTCACTGGATCTTTTTGTATTAAATCTGATTTCTTCTGCCAACTCATTTCTTTGATTTCATTATCAGTATACTCTTTATTATCCACAAGACGACCAAGAATTTTTAACAAATGTATCCATCTAGTTTCTGCAGCGGAGAATGAACAAAACCAAGTGGGTTTACCAAGTTGTTGGATCATTGCAAATAAGTCTTTTTTACATCTCTCAAAGTAAGGAGGTGAGCCTCGCAAATTTCTAAGTACTCTGAATCCCTCATCTAAATTAATTAGCTTATTTACAGAATTTTCTGATTTTAAATCTCCTGCTGTGTATGTTTTGCCTTTCATTTTACACTTACGCAATGATAATGTTGCACTTCCTTGAATTTGCTTTATTTGTAGCTTTTTTAATTTATAGAAAATATTTGGCACACTCTGTGCAACTCGTCGATCTTTACTTCGCAACTCCCATTTACAAATTGTACTATAGTGAACTGGTACAAGTCTTTCACTATTATCAGATCGACGTTTACAACAATATATAGAAGGGAAAGATAAAAATTCCGAGTCTTTGTCAATAAATATACCAAGTGGTCTATTTCCTTCACCTGGTGCAAAACTAATTATCTTATCATGCAGCATGTTCGGTCATGTCAGGCTCTTGTAATAAAGTATCCATGACACCTGATGGCTGTTCATTTTGATCTTCACACCATTCATCATCAGTATCATGATTGTCAATTGAATCATCAGTTTGCACAGTGTTGTGCTCCTAGATTTTGTTTTTCTTGAGTTTTATGGAAAGAATCTGACTTATCTGGACTTGTTTTGTTACCGGTAATAAATTCTGACCAATCTGGGTTACTGTTATTTAAGTTTGTTAACCAACTATCTGATACTTGTACTCCCTCATTTTTAAACAGATCACTCATGCTTACTAAATATTGAGCTGCTTCTAAAACTTTAGCTGGCCTTATATTCTGAAATTGATAATGATGTTTGTAACTAAGACGTCTTTTAAGTTTTATTGGGATAGTTTGCGATTCATTTATTGGTCTGGGCAGAACACTTACTGTTGAATTAACATCAGCTGGTACATTAACTACATTGCCATGAATACTCAACTGTCCTCCACTCGGTAATTCTCTTACTTGCATAAAGGGTATTCTTGGTGATACTAATCTTTCCTCAAGTGGAGTTAAATTTTTTAATGCATTAGGCTTAATTGGAAAATTCATTTTATTTGCTTTTGCACAACTAGGCAGCTTATCAATTTTTAAGTTAGAATGGCATGTAGAACAAATCCATTCAGTATCATCTACACTCTTAACACCAGTAACACATAACTTAAGGATTTCTCTTGAACATGATTTATACAAAGCCAGATTGCATTTTGTCACAGAGGATTTGTACCATAATTGGTCACAACATGTGCAAACATATTCTGGTCCAATAGTAATACTCTTATGAAATAATTCAATAGCGTCTGACATATTCAATTTAGGTCTGGGCTTTTCAAGCTCACAAGTACCTTTATCTATATCAAAACAATTTTTAAATATTTTTTGTCTTGGTCCTTCCATTTCACCTACATTTCCTGTTAATTTTCTTTTTATAAACTTCTTTTTTTGAGATTCTTTAACTTTTTCGGGATTTGATTGCCTGTATGCTACATTGGCTTTTTGCAATGATTCCTTAACTTTTTCAGGATTTGATTGTCTGTATGACACATCGGCTTTTTGCAATGATTCCTTAACTTTCTCAGGATTTGATTTTCTGTACGACACATTGGCTTTTCGCAATGATTCCTTAACTTTTTCAGGATTGGATTGTCTGTATGACACATTCGCTTTTTGCAATGATTCCTTAACTTTCTCAGGATTTAAAAGTTTGAATGTCTTATTATACATCTTTTTTCGTTCATTTTCCTCACTTCTAAATTCATTATTCATTCTCCTTTTTTTCATATATTCTCTCATGTAATCTTTTCTAGTTTTCAAAGAAGCACATTTTTTAGAAGCAGGTCTATCAGATGTTTTACGATTAGTAACAGACTGGTTCATACGAGTAGTTGAAACATAATGAATTTCATCTAGATGTCCAACATAAATATGCCTTGCATTTCCCTGATTGCTTACAGGATATATGACAGTAGTCTCAGTAAAGTTTAGTGCAGTCTCAGTGATATGAATTGTTAAATGACGAGAATCTGCAACTGCTTGTATAATAATATGATCCACCCATGTACCTTCTCTAGACATATTCTGTAAATATTGCAACCAAGACTGGTCAGTATTACTTTCAATAAAGTGTTCTGGAAAGTTTATCAAATGCTGAATTGCAAGAGCACGTATCTGCAAATGGTGGGCTTCTGTGCTATAAAGCTGGTGACTTACACTACGAAAGAAGCAATTACCATCACCAATCACATTTACTGGTCTCCGACCAATTTGAGATAGCCTATTTGTTAACAATGACATTGAAGAGTTTGTACATGATGTTCTGTTAGAGCATTCTTTTGTTGATGAATTAACAGGGCCTGGATTTAATTCAATGTCACCACACATGATCAGAGAAAGTCGATTAGATGTTTTTACTCTTTGATAATCACATTTACTAGACAAAATTATAACTCTGTTTGATAGGGATAATTTGTGTTTTCTCGTTCTAAATTTTTGTGGGTTGAATAATTTGAGTTTTGTCTTGAACTTTTGATATAAATCTGTATGTTTTTTAAAACGAGGCTGGCTAATCTTCCACAATACAAATTCATTTGTTTGTCTGTGAAGAACATCCTTTCTGTAACTCGTAGAAAGCAAATAATGCCACGAGGAAGATTTGGGAATAAAACGTTTTATTAACGATTTTATTTCATGTCTACGCTGCTTATTTTTCCTCATCAGATTAACTATTCTCTTCAAAGGTATTCTAGATGGCTCTCGATCACGCCTTCTATGTGATACAACCTTTGTTCGTGGTCTGCCCCGACTGGAATTGTCAGTTTGAGTCGAGTTCTGCGTTTGATTTGGTATATCTGTTTCGACTACGTTCAGAGACGTTTGATTGTTGTTGTCGACATCAGTACTGACAATGCAAGTATTATTATTCCACGCTGCGACACTGGTGTTTAAGCTAGTGCTTTGATTGTCTGTACACACTGTACACTGTTCATTTGATTCTCTTGTTTCACTCAAGAGTTCAACGTTTGTATTGATTTCATAAGCATTTGATAGATTTTGATAAGCATTTGATAGATTCTGGTAAGAACTAGTAAGAAGATTTTGATAGAGTTCACAATTGCTCACCGTTGTGATAGACCCGTGAACTTTTGGATCTGTGTCGGTGCAACGTTGACACCTCGTCGCCTTTCGCATCTGAAATGCTAACGTGGCGACTGAACGTTGTGGCAATGTTCGTTGACATCTGATCGCCTTTTGCACCTGAAGTGCTAACGCGGCAACTGAACGTTGTGTCGATGACACATTGGCCATCTACTCGCATTTCGCTACTAACTGAAGCTTCCTGGCGAGTCGCAGGATTGTAAGAAGTCGCAGAGAACATAGACATATCTTCACTTCTCGAATACCTCGTCGAAAAGAAAGAAAACGTGCAAAACAACAGCATATCATGTGACCAAAAAACTCATTTCCGTATTTAGACAGCCAATCACATCAAAGAACGTTCCCGTTGCTAGGCGTCATGCCTCACATGATTTCATCTCTCATGTCCGGTCGTATCAATGACACGTAAACAACTCATTTGACCTTCGACTATTCTGTTATTATAAAATATCTGTTTTTGTTTAAATCTATTACGCGAATTGATAAAGGATTCAAAGTCTGGTACTCGGCTGGCGGCTGCTTTACTAGAGCTGACTTTCACTGAGCCCGAGGTATCTTGACATAAAAACAAAAGAAGGCGAGTCGGCTATATGTTAAACTCGACTGCGAATTGAAATTTCATAAAAAAATACGCCGTCTGTAACCAGCCATTAAATGTCGTATGATATTTATACTATAAAAGTACAGCGATGATGCAATTATGCAAACAGCCGACTTCTCAAGCGGGCAAAGAAAAACTAACTACAGCAGCCTTGAGAATCGACACAAAATAAATTGGACTATGAATCTATGATACAGCGTATCTGCGTTATGGGAAACACGTCGTTTGTGACTTGTAATTTTGTCTGAGGCAATTGTCGTAGGCCTTAATAGTATGAAAATATAGTTGTGTATATAAAGTATTTTGAAATCACCAAACCGTGACGAGGCGAAAAAAAGACGAATGATGTTAAACACGGCAGCACAAACGACCAAAACAAAAGACGATGATTGTACTGAGTTTATCGTCTAAGAAAGTTTATGCACTCAGCGCCCTTCGTTCATCATACCTGAGCGGCTAATATCATACCACCCTTACGACAATCTCTAGTTTGACTCTATAAATTTCAAAATTAGCAGTTGGGCGGCTGGGCGCGATTCGTCAACAGTGAAATATTAGTACTAATAGTATGATCTTCTATGATTAGTACTAATAGTATGATTAGTACTAATAGTATGAAAATATAGTTGTGTATAAAGTATTTTGAAATCACCAAACCGTGACGAGGCGAAAAAAAGACGAATGATGTTAAACACGGCAGCGCAAACGACCAAAACAAAAGACGATGATTGTACTGAGTTTATCGTCTAAGAAAGTTTATGCACTCAGCGCCCTTCGTTCATCATACCTGAGCGGCTAATATCATACCACCCTTACGACAATCTCTAGTTTGACTCTATAAATTTCAAAATTAGCAGTTGGGCGGCTGGGCGCGATTCGTCAACAGTGAAATATAAACTAATAAAAACTACTGAACATACGCTTACCTCGAAATACATGTGACAATATAATCCTTTCGCTCAGACCATATTTAATTAGACCACATAGTCCTTATTTTGACAAGAAAATTCATCGCCTCCTCCTTGTCGGTCGCGCCTTCTTGTGTCTCCGCCATAATATGGTTGCTGTAAAATTTAGTTCCGCGCGTGCGCAGTAAGATTTCTACATAAACCGGGGGGAAAACACCCAGAGGAAAACATTATATTCTGATTTCAGACTCGACATACTTCAAGATTAAAATGTAATATTTGACTTAAGTCTTTCAAGAGATATCCACAGATACTTTACTAAATTGTCTTAGTTATCAGTGAAACTCTTTAAAGTACCTATTGACAACGATATTATTCATCCAAGCACGACAACTTATATGTCGCTAAACTTGGCACACCCCCCGGAAAAGTTTACACTATCTATCTATCTATCGTGTGAATTTTCGCCACCATCACAATACTGCAAAGTTTCTGCGAAACTTTGCACTAAAAAAGAGGAAAACCCAGAGAAGTCTAAGTACAAAAAATGACAAGGGTGCATCTGGTTCTAGCATAAAACAAATGGATTGACATTAACTAACGAAAGCCAGCCCTAGCTCTAATTATTGACCGGATAGCCAACCGATTGGCGTACGTAATTTGGCGTATCTTCCTTGGACAGCGGCGTCGCCATACACTATAATATACATATATACACACATATACTGTACCTCACTATCGGTCTGATTTTCAGTTTCAATTCTGTATCGTTCGCCTTTCATAAAACCATCCAATTTGGGTGTATTATTATCAATCTTTAACATAAAGTTGACTTTCGCATCTTCGTAATTCGTGTTGAAGCAAATAAAATGGTTCTCGCCACCAAGTTCCTTTCTGGACATATAATCTTTACAGGAAATCTACAAAACATATATAGGCTTATTTACAACCAGGAAATAGAAGAATACAAAGTACTATAAAATGCAAGTAGGCAAGTATATTACAGTTAGCTGCATGTTTACGTTGTTGGATGTAAGGAGGCCGAGTACAGGGAGGGTTTCAATGCGGATTAAACTCATAGTATTAATTCTGTGGAAATCTTTTTGTCTGTTTACATGATTCTGGAATGGAAAGGAATGGAATGGAATGGAATGGAATGTAGTTTATTACCGAATGAGTTTATGCTGCGGGTTCTCGTTCCGGAATGGATTCTATTATATACAGAATTCGGTTCCGGCATCATGTAAAGGCGATATGAGATGTAACCTCGTCCCAGAGACCCTGGGTAAGAGGTTGCATGAGATGTCATTTGGGAACATACAGGGAGAGACTATATTTTAACCAATGACGATTGTTTATATTTAGTCTTACACTTCAAATTAAACATTTGGAGTTTACGGTTTCGGGCATTTACTGTACCAGTATATAGTAATTCCTATAGAAACACAATATTACAATCTAGATTGAAACCCGTTCCCGATACCAAGTAAAACCACATGAGACATAATTTTCATGTCATATGCACTATAACGGCACATCAGTAAATGTTTCTGAATTAAGTAGTTTGCATGTAATATATCAACAACGAATTTGAGTGTTTCATCAGGAGATTCAAACACGAGCCAACATAATGAAAGCACGAGGCCGAAGGCAGAGTGGTTTTATTGTTTTCGAGTGTTTGGATTCCCCTGATGAAATAAGATAAACGAGTGATACGGTATCTCAATCGAGCAATTTCAATTGGAAAAGGCAATTAAATTGCCTCTATGGCCTGGGGGATATTTACATTTAAATAACTTAGGTTAAAAGAAAATGTTTCCCGAAATTTTTTCCTCAAAAATATTAAATCCCCGCCCGTTAACAGCGCTCCAAAGTTGGTATCTTTATAACTGTGACCGTGCATTAGAGGCCTGGTGCGAGTTTACTGTGTGACGTCATGGTCGGAACCGAATTTCTGGCTCTCAAGGACTTTTTAGTGTGTTTTTGGTATTGCGTCTCTTAAACCTTTATTTAAGCAGTGAAAACTTTAGATATATTGATCAATATGTTCCAAGATGATTCCAAGATAGAAATTTTGGTGTTGCTCTATCAATTAGAGCCCAGGCCCAAGAAAAACGGTCTAACATTTTAAAATTGCGCGATTTGGGCTGATTTGGTCAACTTTGGAGGCTCGAGCGCTGTTAATGGGTAGGGATTTAATATTTGTGAGATAAAATTTCGGGAAACATTTTCTTTTGACCTAAGTTATTTAAATATGTAAAGATCCCACAGGCCACAAGGCACTTTAAAATAAACCAGCATGAGATTTTATTCATAAGTGTGTGTAAAATTTATTTTGCATAGATAATTGACACCTTAAGAATAAGATGAACACCAGTTTTCATCTAATATCAGGGGCGGATACAGAGGGGGGTGACTGGGTGACTAGTCACCCCCCTTCCCTGTCCCAACCAATACAGGATTATACAGCGATATACTACTCGTGTGTAAAACGTGCATAAATTATATTGTATAACAATGCTTATTGATAGAGGCCGTAGCTATGGCCTCTCCCGTTTGTAATAAGATTGGACATCTTGATACGCTAATATCTTGTAAATTTGAAACCCCAATTTTAGCAAGTAAGAATCACGATTATATAGACGTATTGTATACAATCTCAATCTGAAATCTGAATATACATAGTAATTTTGGAACATAAACTTATAAAACATATCCCCATTAGTCCACGACAATGACGACATGTCCTCCTTATGGTGTATTCATATATTTGGGTATTTTGTTTGGTAATTTATATCCTTCAAAACTCTTTCAAACCCCCCTCAAAATGCAAGAAATGCTATTTCAGAGACTCTAAAATTCAAAATTTTCCGGGGGAGTATGCCCCCGGAGCCCCCTGGAAGTTTGTTGCACCTTCGGCGCTCCCCTGCCACCGCGAGTAAGTATTGCCTGCCCCCCCCCCCCCCCTCGCGCGCCCTTGTTAAATATTGTGAAAGAAACAACTGAGTACCTTATATCACCCCCCTTGCAAAAATCCTGTATCCGCCACTGAATACCTTGGGTTTTACTGGAGTATCCAACTTCAATCAGGTGATTGAATGAACTTATTGAACTATATTATAATTGGCTGATTATCTCATAAATTATTAATGTCTTTGATATATATATATATATATATATATATATATATATATATATAGCTAAAACATGTCATGTGTTCAGTAAGCCGTCCATAGTTCAATAAAGGTATTATAGTACACTATTTCTTAAAACTTACTATATTTTCTCTTATTAAAGATCTTGCTCTTTCACAGTTTTGCCGGGATCCAGTAATTATAAAAATTCCAAATTCACCTTTGGAAGATAACAAACGAATTCTTGTAGCTGACTTTGTTTCTAAATGTTTCCTATTGTCACCACGTTTTCCCAGTATTAAACCTATGTATTTCTTTTCAACGGGGACTTCCAGTTTTGCAGATTTGTTCATGTTCTTTTCTTCCTACAACGTCAAAAAACTTATAGTTGGGTTATATGACGGTGTGCAATCTTTATCCTTATGGGAATTTAGCTCTATTCTTATTCAAATATTTCGTATTGTTTCACCGCCCCAATTATAGGTTAGTTAAGCCTGGTTCTCATATGTCGCCGATCGTCGCCGACCCATGATTTAGATGCATGTTAAGTAAAAGAATAAAAGCACTGCTTTTCTGTATTGTTCTTATTACTTAACATGCTGCTGCACTTCCCATTTTAACATGCATCTAAATCACAAATCGCCGACGATCGGCGACATATGAGAACCAGGCTTTACCGAACCCAAGGTAACTACGTCAGCTATGAGGCGGTAGCGCCGAGGGAAGTATAGGCTTAATGTCAAGCTTCGAGGTAATCAACTAATTTAGTTCAAATTTCGCAACGTTTTGTCTTTATCTGTATACTTCCCTGGGCTTTATACAGATTTCGGCCCCATGTGGCTAGCTTCACTCGCGATGTTAAATTTCATATCACACTCGTAGCCATTGATTAACCCTTACATATATTGCCGAATATTATTTTTTGTTGAATAAGTATAGGTTAATTAATTCATGGTCATGAGTGTGATGTGGGATTTAACATCGTGAGTGAAGCTTACATGAGAAGCTTACATACGAAGACACCAACTGATTAACAACAAGATTAAAACACATTTCTGATAAACGATAAAATTGTGTTGTTTCAGTGAATGTTCAATGTGAATGAAATCCATTTGTATGCATAGCGTGATAAGTAGTTATCCAAGTGGGATATATGTGGGATATATATATATATATATATATGTGGGATATATATATATATATATATATGTATATATATATATATACTATCTGCACTGGTACTACAGTAACTAGTTTAGAGTATTATTACTGCATGTAAACCAATAGCTGTAAAAAATGGGCCATTTCTTGTTTTCTTACTTATAATATGCATGACAAAATTACTACATTCTGATTAGTTGAGAGGAGTACAATTATTTTATTAATTGTACTGCAGCAGTACAATTAATAAAAATACAGAAGACTAAAGAAGGCCCTGGGCACGATGTTGACAATAAAATTCAAAATGGCGGCCAATTCTGCAATGGAAAGTTTTCACATTTCCAACGACTTGTGGTCAATGACCTACATATACTGGACCGCGCCCGCCACTGGGAGAATTGAAGCCAGCGGCCGCCATCTTACGGTGCTACAATATTCGAATTCCTTAATTTTACCTTGCCATGTTCGACGTCAAAAAAGACGTCGTTATTATCCGCAAACGTGCTGTTTTATATCAACAGAAACAGCACGTATTCAAGACATTGTAAATAGACAATAATTTGTCATTACTACAAGACATCCAAATGATCTCAAAACAAAGCTGAAAATTCGAAGGATTTCTGCATTCGGTTTTTGTTTCGTTCCCCGCAGGAACGAAAGTGTTACTGTATTAGCTTTCCATTGACATCACAAAAGAAACTGTCATCACAGATGAAAATCGTCCAATCGTAGTGCAGTGTTGTTGACATAACTGTGATCTTATCCAATGAAATCAAAATTCCGTATAAAAAATTTAGTTGGAGGCGTGGTTAAACGCCAAAACGAAGTGAAAATATTGCTGATCTAGAGTTATAATTTGAAGACGTAAACACTCCCGTGCGAAGCGAATCAATGACGACGAAAATGATGATAGTCCGTTATTGACCTAATTTATATTGATCCTTTTGGCCTTGGAAATTTATGGATTTGCTATTGGCGATTATTCAATAAATACCGCGGTGTCATAAATCAGCTGCATGACATGATTTAAATGCGACGTGCTAGCGTCTCGCAATTTTCCCGAGAAAGCAATTATTTTGGTAACGTTTTATTTTCCTCCTATGGACGGTCAGAAAAGTATTGCTACTGAATAGAAGATTTACGTTGCCAAAATAATTGCGTTCTCACGAAAATCGCGAGACCGCTAGCACGTCACATTTAAATTCAGTCGAATTTATGCGACTGCGAATAACCTGATGAAATAATCAATAGAGCCTGCCTCTGGACTGCGGAGGAGAGAGTAACCGTCATGATCAGACTGTACAACGTCTGAAATGTGTGTTCGTTTTGTTAGACGCGAAGCTTAAATTATTTTTTTGTAGTTTTATTATAATCTTCTCGCTTCAGCATATTTCTAGTTTGTTTATATGCAAACCATAATCGTCTAAATTAAATTTGTCGTATAAAACGCAGACGCGTAGTAAAAATTGTCGCGCCAGTCTTCCTTTCGGGAAATAATTAGTTGAGCTAAAATTCGTCATTGCTCTTGAAACAGCCCCTCATAAACGACTGACCGGAACGAAACAGCTATTTCTTTTAAGAAATAGTTTCTTGTTGAAATTAACATGGTGTGATTTCCCAAGATCACTGATCCAGCCGTATTCACTCCCAGACTGGAAAAGTACAGTTGATGTAAAATATTTAAGCCCAAATTGGACATGGTCTGCATGTCCATGAGCAGAAATTGTGAAGGTAAGTCTCATTTTTTTCTATCAGAAAAATAGTGTATGCACTAGAAAACTTGACGTGTTGTAAGCGTGTTGTTAGAACACGTCGACGTGTTCATACGACACGTTGACGTGTTATGAAAACCTTGCCTTGTGAAGTTATAACACGTCAGCGTGTTGTTTTTTCAATATGCAGTTGGAAGAACACGTCTATATAAGTTCTAGCGTGTTGTAACAACACACCAAATTTAAACAACACGCCATCAAAAACCAACAACACGTCAAAAAACTGCTACAACACAGCAAAAGTGTGTTGCAAAAGCCATAAAACACGCCGACGTGTTAAAATAACACATCAACGTGCTGTTGGAGTAGAACACGTCGACGTGTTAAAAGAACACATCAACGTGTTGTCGCCAAAAATTGTTGCTGAAGAACACGTGTTAAAAGAACACACCGACGTGTTGTTACTGACGAATGAAAAACATACATTAACGTGTTGTTGCCGATGACTGTCGGTGAAGAACACGCCAGCGTGCAAGCTGGTGACGTAACCAGACCTTATATGGTAAACCGCGCAATTTATTCAAAGTGATGACGAAACATCACGCCACTTTTTTCAGTCCGAAGTCCAGAGCTGCGGGGCGAAGGTTTTTATAATTTTTTTGTCTGAAAAAGAGTTTTTTTGAGAAAATAACAGTAAATCACAACATTTATAACGTCTGAATTGTATCCTTGGAAGAGACAAAGTTCACTACAACTGTAAATACCACCACCAGGCAGAGCTGAGGACTTTTAATAAAGAAATGTTATGAAGAATATCAAGTTTGGACACAGTAAGTAAAATTTTATAACGGGTTGCTATAAAAAGTCAGTGTTTTTCAGCATCGAACGCCACGACGTTGATTAAAAAAACCTATCAATATCATATGAATAATATAATATTGTTTCTATTTTTTATGTTCAACTCTTGAGAACGCAATGTAAAAGAAAAAGCATCTGAAACTGGCCAGTCAAGTGTGGAAATACGTTCGGGTTTTCGTTTTTGCTTGTTATCTGACATGAAGTTTATACTGTGTGAACGGAAACAATTCGACAAAAGAACCTACAACGCCGTAATATCATTGTATATAAGGTAAGAATTCATATAACGATTAAAGTAAATTGTTCACTAAACACATATTTGTCCTAAACATCTAGTTAAAATCGAATTTTTTACGGATTTTTTAAACTTTTAAATCCTTGCATGTACATCCGCCGCCATAACCCATGAGCTGTCGTCCTGAATTTTCCCAATCCAATTGAACTTATAATTAACTATTGTCAACCTATAGTTGGTAGATCTAAACAGACTATAAAATATAAAAGACACTTTAAAAGAAGACTAGGGAACAGAGGTCTGCAATTAAACCACATTTGTTTGTTTAAGCGAACTAGCATTTTTGCACTGAATGAAGGAATGTTTGTGATACAAGTGATGTATTGTATGCTTCCTGAAGCTACCAAGCAACCTTTCTTGGGAAGTTTTGTTTACTTGAGTTCCCTAATGAGGTCCGACAAGAAATAATGCAACCAAACAATTTAAAATTTGCAAGAGATAGTCAAAGAACAGGTATTCTAAATACATTACTAAATATCAAGTGATCACTAGTTTTGTACATGCCCTTTATTAAACCCACAAAAAAGCAATTTAATAAATGGCTTGAATAAAATCATCTAAAAATTAAAGCAATTATGTATTACAAACTATATAAACACTCTGTTGACCACTATCAATTACATAAATATGCAGGTTTTATGCAAAAAAAATTCCTGTGAAGGTTCTTAACAGCAAAATTTTACTGAATTTGAATTAATTGTACGTAGAGTCTAGAGTTCAGATTGGAAAATGCAGAGTACAGAGTTTAGAATGTAGAGTGCAGAGTGCTTGGTGCAGAATGTGGAATGCACTCAATGTAGAGTGCAGTGAGAGTGTAGAGTGCACTGAGAGTGGAGCGTGTACTGTACTGTACTGTACTGTACTGTACTGTACTGAGAGTGTAGAGTGCACTGAGAGTGTTGAGTGCACTGAGAGTGGAGCATGTACTGTACTGTACTGCACTGTACTATACTATACTATACTGTACTGAGTGTAGAGTACTGAGAGTGTAGAGTGCACTGAGAGTGTAGAGTGCACTGAGAGTGCACTGAGAGTGTAGTGTAGTGTAGTGTAGTGCAGTGCAGTGCAGTGCAGTGCAGTGCAGTGCAGTGCAGTGTAGTGTAGTGTAGTGTAGTGTAGTGTAGTGTAGTGTAGTGTAGTGTAGTGTAGTGTAGTGACCAGAGTGCAAAGTCTAGCACGTAGAGTGCAGAATGCAGAGTGCTTAGCGGAGAGCACAAAGTGTAGGTTGTAGGTTGTAGAGTGTAGAGTGTAGAGTGTAGAGTGTAGAGTGCAGAGTGCAGAGTATGGAGTGCAGATTGCTGAGTGTAGAGTGTAGTGAGTGTGGAGTGCAGAGAGTGTAGAGTGCAGAGTGTGTGGAGTGTAGAAAGTGTGGAGTGCATAGAGTGTGGAGTGCAGAGTGTGTAGAAAGTGTGCAGTGTGGAGTGCAGAGAGTGTAGAGTGCAGAGAGTGTGGAGTGCACAGAGTGTGGAGTGCAGTGAGTGTGGAGTGCAGTGAGTGTGGGGTGCAGTGAGTGTAGAGTGCAGAATGTAGAGTGCAGAGAGTGTGGAGTGTAGAAAGTGTGGAGTGCAGAGAGTGTGGAGTGTGGATGTAGAGTGCAGTGAGTGTGGAGTGTAGAGTGCAGTGAGTGTGGAGTGGAGTGAGTGCGGAGTGCAGAGTGCAGTGAGTGTGCAGTGCAGAGTGTAGAGTGCAGTGAGTGAGTGCGGAGTGCAGTGAGTGTGGAGTGCAGTGAGTGTGGAGTGCAGTGAGTGTGGAGTGCAGAGTGTAGAGTGCAGTGAGTGTGGAGTGCAGTGAGTGTGGAGTGCAGTGAGTGGAGTGCAGAGTGTAGAGTGCAGTGAGTGAGTGCGGAGTGCAGTGAGTGTGGAGTGCAGTGAGTGTGGAGTGCAGTGAGTGGAGTGCAGAGTGCAGTGAGTGAGTGAGTGAGTGCGGAGTGCAGTGAGTGTGGAGTGCAGAGTGTAATGTGCAGTGAGTGTGGAGTAGAGAGTGGAGAGTGCAGTGAGTGTGGAGTGCAGAGAGTGTGGAAGTTTGAGAGTGTAGAGTGTATAATATTAAAATACCAAAATACTCTAGGCCTAATTGTATAATATGGTATTATGACAGAATACTAAAGTGTTATAGTATTATAATTGCTTATGCAATTTAATTTATAGTTTTTACATTACTCTTTTACTATTTTATTATAGGTTTACAGAACTGCGTGAAGTGAAAAAAAAGGAACGCGATATCTAAAACGATTTATGTTATATTTACACTATAGAACAGGTTAATTGATTAACAAAAACGAACTATTAAATTACGAAGGTTAAAGATAGTATATTACTTTATCTGGCGACGTTATCGTATGCGAGACAATCAATAGATTGCCAATTCTCACTGAGATCAGTACCAATTATATATTATAGACTATTTATTCGCGCGCCTTTACAGTAATACCCTTGATATCGTATAGGCTTAGCGGTTCATCATTCGGCAACTAAAGTGTAAAAATAAAATTTATCAACCTTAAGTTATATTTGTATTTGTTTTTGAATTTAACACACAATTTGTGTGTTGTTGAGTGCTTTACTTTGTTCTCTCAGATCACACATTTCGACGTGTTGTTTCTTGGCGTGATGTTTATTTTGGTGTGTTGTTTCTTGACGTGTTGTTTCTTGACGTGTTGTTTCTTGATGTGTTGTTTTTAACATGTGTTGTTTCTTGACGTGTTGTTGCTTGACGTGTTGTTTTCTTGACGTGTTGTTGCCTGACGTGTTGTTTCTTGATGTGTGACCAGTAAGAACACGCCTGGTGTGTTCCTACAACACACTAACATTGACAACACGCCAAAACCGTGTTCAACACACTTTTGGCGTGTCAACTGAGAGGACAAAACGGCGTGTTGTTTCGATAATGAAAAACACGCTAAATGCGTGTTTTATACAACACGCCAAAGGCGTGTTTCAGTCAATATACAACACGCCAAAGGCGTGTTTTATGCAACACGTCTAACTACAACACGCCTAAAATACAACACGTCAAAAGTGTGTTCAACACACTTTCAGCGTGTCAACTGAGAGGACAAAACGGCGTGTTGTTTCGACACATTTGCAACACGTCAGGTTTTCTAGTGTGTTCTTTGGTAAATATTTGGATTTCTAAGCACACCACATGGACAAAAGTGAATATTCAGAACATTTTAGGCAACCTTTCTCTCGATTTTATTTGTCGTAGCAAAAGAAAGGCACTATAGAGTCGTGTTAAAAACAAATAAAATTTGGCAATTGAACGATAGCCATGGTGTGTAAACTTCGACGACTTCGCGCCGTTTATTTTGTATTGCTATGTTGAATAAATGCAACAAAAGGATTAAAAGTACTTTTAAAACTACCTGTAAGTCAATATTTAATAAAATTGGCATCCAAATATCCTGTTATTTTTTTATAAATGGATTGTTAATGAATTATTATAATATGTTCTAGAATGACCCGAGCCTGACGACAGAGGACATGGAGACCAGCTTCGCCAAAAATTATTAGGACACGCAGATACAGTAATTCTAGCTTCTACCATAGTTTTATATAAAAGTTGGAAAACGAATTACTTTGTTTATTGCAGTGACAAAATTTTTGGTATTGCTTGTAAGCTTAAAAATATTTTTGACAATATAATATCGTTACGTTAGGAAAAAGTTCTAGTTTTTTGTTTAGAAAATGTTATAGACAATGTTTTGGGGACAAGTCCAACAAGATGCCTTCGACAAGTTGAACCGAGCTGAAATGAGTTCAACGCCAGTCCTCGCTCATTATGATCCTGACAAGAAAACGACGTTATCTGTAGATGCTTCATCGTATGGGCTAGGTGCCGTCCTTCTGCATGAACAACGGAGTGGGGAAAGAAAACCAGTCGCTTATGCATCGAGATCCATGACAAGCACTGAGCAGCGCTTTGCTCAGATTGAAAAAGAAGCATTAGCAACCACCTGGGCGTGCGAGAAATTCAACGATTACAGCTGAGGAAAAGATATTTTTATCGAAACTGACCACAAGCCTTATACCAAAATAATGTAAATATAGCGTTTTATAATCTTCAGAATTCTATAAATTCTTCACCCAAAATTCAGAAAATTGCAGAGACCCTTCGCCCTTTTAGAAATATCATTTTGGCCCACTTGGTGCCCACCCAATACGCCATTCGATATATTTATTGACTATATATTAATAGCCTCGGTGACTGAAAATTCAGTACTGTTGATTTTTACTATGAAGCAGCTATTGATAGTAATTTTAGAAGCATTGAGGAGAACATTTTACATAAGTGCATTTACAGTTACTCTTATAATGAGCAATTCAATTATTTGCATTATCGCAATGCATGCTGGTAGTTGAGGTACGGATACACTTCCAGGGGAAATGGCCGGCGTCAGGCGAGCATTTCGCCTGAAAGATTAAAGCGCCGCACAGAAGACCAAGTTTTCCTTGACAAGTGTTTCCTTGACAAGTTTTATTTGTTCGTGTGTACGACACAAATTGACAAGTTTTTCCTTGACAACGAGCCTTGTTCAAAAGCAGGTCATGCCAGCTTTTGAACAAGGAAAATTGTTCGTGTGTATAGTCGTCAAGGAAAACTTGACAAGATCATCTCCGAAGCTTATTACGCGACCATTGCCGTCAAGGAAAACTTGTCCAACCGTACACACAAGAAATTATCAAGGAAAAGGTTGGGGGAGGGGGGGGGGGGGGGTGGAATTGTTCATCGTACACACGAGCAAGAAAAGCTACCAAGGAACTTGTCAAGGAAAAATTGGTCGTCTGTGCGGGGCTTAATTCACTGTTTCAGCGGTATTTTCTTTCCAGAATGAGAGATTTTTACTTCTCGTTAGGACAGGTATAGGTTATGAACTATGTTCTGTGTAAATGGGGGCAAAACTTCTTTTGATACTGGCGAGAAATTACTTCAGACTTGTCAGAGTGAAGAACGTTCGAACAAAATCATGCTTGAAGAAAGAACTTTTTGCACATTTCTAGGCGAGTAAAGAAATCGATTGCTGTACAGTAAGCCATTTGGCTTCCCGTTTATGCATATGTAGCAGTTCTATTCAGATCGTATAGTTGATGCTCTTGTAAATATCTCTTCTCTGCATTTTCACTGGTTGAAATTGACAACGGGCTTTGAAACAGCTCACGATCACTTGTTGTTCGAATAGCATCACCTCGAGAGGCTTTGTTTTGATTTGTTTTGCATGAAAATAAACATGTTTCACTAGCCACTGTTCATGCAGGTATTTTTCAAAAACTCGGATTGCAAAGTGTTTTCGGTTTCACTTGGGTTTTGGTCTTTGTTTTTCTTCTCTTCCCTTTTGTACTGGTGAAAATACCGCATAAATTTTAGTGGTGTAAAATACAGTACAATATAGGCTAAAATAATTAGTTCTAACTTTAATTCTATCCGACTGTTGTCACAGAGCCCTAGTCATCGTTTTTTACCTATAGCTATAAATTGATTCAATAATATAAACTGTAGTACTAAGAGTTGTTTTAACATGTAAAGAATGCACTGTAGGCAGATATTTAAACCGCTAGGTAGCTAGCTGAATGCTGTAAATTTCTAATTAAACAAACTCTGTGCAATTTAATTAGATATCTAATAATAACTCTTTGCATTTAGAACTTGGGGGCTTTGGTTTTCTTTTACAAAGTCTCATCTGTGATATGTGGCACCAGCAGGGGGGTGGGGGGGGGCAAGCTGCCCCTAATCGTCACCAGGACTGTTAGTGTGAAATTTGACGAGAAACAGGGGGGAAGAATAAATGTTAGCAAAATTGCAGATATTTTAACCATGTTTATTAATAACATCACCATGTTGCATTCTGCAAAACGTAAGTCACTTGCGTTATCATGGCTAATTGAATTTTCCTATACTGAACGTCTAAGAATGTTGTTGAAAAAGAATGTCTACGATTTACAGTTGTTCCTGAAAATTAAGGAAATGACATTGTAAAAAGTTTGAGATTTTAAAATTTTACAGGACCAATGTGCCAGTCCTGCCAATGCCTCGGACTCTCATGTGGGACAAATGCGAATGGACATTAACCTGTTTCAAAGGAAGTCTAGCCATGTTATCCAAATCCTCAAAACTTGTGACACTGCAGATATGTTGTATCAAATAACCAGATCTTTCTCCAGCAGACCACATCTACTGTAAGCCTTGAAATACATAAAAATCATTCCTCTTTGGGAGATAGTGCCTGCTGTCAGTGACAGTGTCCTCCACTTTTCCATTTTCTTTTGACTTGGCTGTTATTGCATCCACTGTATCTTTACAGTCTTTCACAGGTGGGACTGACAAAGTCATAAAAAATGTTTCATAATTTGGAAACCCATTGTGCAATTCCCATTTTTTATTACTGTTTTTGAAACATTGAACTGAAAATGTTTGCTGTTCTACTTTCTCCCCCAGACTCAAAGAGCCAAAATTTAATAACCGTATTAGATTTTATTTTTCTCTGGTCCAGTATCCAACTCAGTATTTGCATGTGTGCTCTGATTGGCTGGCAAGCAGTTCGTATCCTCCTATCCAGATCTGGCAACCAGATTGCTTGTGGATTGAAAAGATAAGTCTAAAAACAAAATCTTTTTACTAATAAATATTAAATTTATTGTATTTTGCTTGACACTGGAGAAAATATATTCAGACAAAAGGTATAGGTATTACAATATGAATGGGTTATTTTATTATCTGTTATTCTACTTGACAACTATGGAAGCAATGAATTTGAGGAAAAACCCCAGAAAAACTGTTACAAAGAGAAATTATAATCAAGCGATGAGTCAACATTCAAGTTTCTAAAAAACATGCCCCCAAGTTTTAAGCAGAACTATCCCAACACAAGGGTCATTATTGATTGCAAAGAGTTAGTTTTGGATAACTAATTAAATTGCATAGAGTTACAGTTTAATTGGATATTTACAGCATTCAGCTAGCTACCTAACAGTTTAAATATATGCCTACAGTGCATTCTTTACATGTTAAAACTATACTTTTAGTACTACAGCTCATATTATCAGTGAATCAATTTATAGCTATAGGTAAAAAAGATGACTAGGGCCGACTGTGACAACAGTCGAATACTCGAATAGAATTAACGTTAGAACTAATTCTTTTAGCCTATTGTACTGTATTTTACACCACACTAAAATTTATGCAGTATTTTCACCAAAACCCAAGTGAAACCGAAAACACTTTGCAATCCGAGTTTTTGCAAAATACCTGAACAGTGGCTAGTGAAACAAGTTTTTTTCCATGCAAAACAAATCAAAACAAAGTCTCACGAAGTGATGCTATAATATTCGAACAACAACTGATCGTGAGCTGTTTCAAAACCTTGTCAATTTCAACCAGCGAAAATGCAGAGAAGAGACATTTAAAAGGGCATCAACTATACGATCTGAATAGATCTACTACATATGCATGAATGTGAAGAAATTGCTCATGGTTTACCGTGCTCCATCGAGTTATGGATGCACGCGGGAAATTGGGAGAGCACGAAAGAATCGTAATAGAAATCGTTGAGTACTCTCCCAATTTCATAAGTGCATCCATAACTCGATGGAGTACGGCTAAACCATGAGCCATTTCTTTTATAACATAGCATTAAATCGTTTCACAAGCCGGCGAATCGTTTTGGTTGTTGCATTACCAGAAATTTGGGTCATTTGTGCCGCTGCTCTCGGTCAGCGGCTATATCCACCTAATAATATAATTATGTATTCTAGAATTTCTAATGAGTGTGATTCTACTGTATTCTAGTGTTTCTCATTATTCAGGTCATTGAGTTCTTTAGAATTCGCCTAAATCGTGCACGATAAGGACTGTGAAATCAAGCAAGTTCAAACACTTTTGGAAGTACTATGCTAAAGACAAATGAGTACTTTTATGTGCTCTCGAAGTAGACTGACTCATGCCGAATGCAACGCGAGTCGGGCACTTCGCATCGCTCGTAAGGTTGTTGGTCAATTTGGCCAATTTCTAGAACCTGTTTGCGAAGATTACTATGGCTAACACTATGGATAGTGGCGCTTTCAGTGCAAAAATAAGACGAGCTAGGGAAGTACTTTGTCGTCGAAGTAAGCAAAAGTTTTTTAGTTATAACTGTTCCTTAGTCCATGCTGAAGTCAACTGGAGTCGGGTAAAGAAGAAATATGTAACCGTTTAAGCAAAATTTGAATTATTATGTGCTCTCCTTATTATTTACTGTTGAGAATCTCCATTATTATGGTCCTTAATACGCACGCGCGCCACCGTCTTGTCCCAAATTTCTGGTAATGGTGTTTTTCTACTTTTGTAGCCAAGTCTTTTTTGTTCACTAAAAACCAACCAAAAGGACAGTTTAAACTCGGTTACCTGGTCGTTGTTCTTTATTACTCAATAAAATTAAATGACTCGGTATTTTGATAATATAAAAGGCCATAAAACTCAATTTAAAACTCTTTGTTTTGAATTTTTTCCCCCGCGGTTTTTTGCCGTGCTCCATCGAGTTTTAGTATACACCCAACCATCGTCTATTACAAATCCTGCATTCTGATTGGCTACTCAACCGTTGTCTATTCGTGATGGACAACATTTGAGAAAAATGAAAACAAACCTGAAAAAATATGGCAGTAAACTCTCGTTTTGCAGATGTTTCAGAGGAATTTTTGGAGAGTTTGATAGAAAAATCTATCCCTGAGAAAACGAAAATCGCCACAAAATATGGCATGAAGATTTTTAATGGTAAGGAACGAAATACAAACCGTATTTTATTAATAAATCTGCTTTTACTTACCGCTCACGAGTGGTTAAATAACACAACATTTTTGTCAGTTTGCACTAGAAAAACTGTATTTTTTAGAGTGGTTTGCAGCACAGTCTAAATTCACTACACCATTGGAACAAATGGCAAAAGACGAACTTTATCAGTGCCTCCAAATATTTTATGCTGCTGAAAGGCAAAGAGACGGTAGCGAATTTAAAGTTACGACGCTTCGCGGTATACGTTCAGCGATTCTCAAGACTCAATCTACTCAGGACCATGTCGAAAGCCGCCGGGATAATCCCTCACTTAACAAATCATTGCATTCGAACTACGTCTGTCACAGTTTTGTCCGACCACGACATAGAGGCTAGACACATCAAGGCTGTCACTGCATGGTCACAAATCTGATCTCTCCATTCAGTCGTACAGCTCGAGGGCTTCTTTCCAGCAGAAGGAAAACATGTCGAATATTCTAAGTCGCTTCGTCTCGGGCGAGAGTAATCCTTCCATTCAGTCTAGTCGCTGCAGCTCTACTTACAGCAAGTCAGACCTTATGCAATCATCACCCGCAACGTCTTCGGCAGTTGAAACAACTGATCAGCTAATTCTGATGTCCAGCTTCGCAAGCTCCCCAATCGTTCAATTTCCATGGCTCAGTCAAGCATGATCGTTTCCACTTTCCAGTTGAACTTTTGTTCCCTTGGTAGTCGTTTCTTTTATAACTTTTAAGAAGAAATTCTTTCTTACGAATGTTTTATGGACATTTCAACACCAAACGGTTTGCTTCTGACAGTGTGATCATAATTTTCACGTGTTTACATGTCATGTCATGTGATATCGCGTGAGTTCGCGCGTGCGTATAAAATTGAATTAAATTATTTTAAAAATTACACGGTGTATGGATTATTTTCTCGAAATTAATATATCTATGTACAGGGTGTATACTAAAACAATTAGACAACTCGTCCTCGTTGTCTATGAGCGAATAGTCAACTCAGGCTTCGCCTTCGTGGACTATTTGCTCATAGACAACTCGGACTCGTTGTCTAATTGTTAAACGGAGCACGCACGACAGCCAATCAAAAAGATTGCTATATCAAAGCTATGTTATAAATGTATATATATAAATTTATATATAAATATATAAATATATAAATATATATATATATATATATATATATATATATATATATATATATATATATATATATATATATATATATATATATACATATACATATACATACATACATATATATACATACATACATACGTATATATATATATGTATGTATTGTATATATATATATATATATATATATATATATATATATATATATACATACATACATACATACATACATACATACATACATACATACATACATACATACACACATACATACATACATACATACTGGTCTTCTGCCAGTCATAAGAGTGAAGGAACACGCAAGTAGTGGTAACATAGACTAAGAGCCTTGCTTGAGACTGCTAGTCATTTAGTTCTTTCAAAACATTGACTGGCTGCTGGCCATAATTATAGTCACTTATTTTCAGCCTTCCAAGTGTTTATGCTTTGATGGATGGCTCAATGATCTCTGAATGATAATGTTGGACCCTGTGCTCATTATTGAAAAGATCCAACAAGCACTGAGTGTAAAAATATATTAGAAACTGTCTTTGCCTCTTATCTTACATGCTAACCAACCCAAAGGCGTGTCTATTGCCTGGTTTTTATACGCTTTTAATATACCTGACACAGTGATGTGATTCGGGTAAGGTAAACTGGTAAAATGTGAACTATCCTTATTTTCGAAATATGGTATAGTAGGTTAATACTGCTGAAACAGAGAACGTAAGTGGTCTAACGTTTCGAGCGAAGGCCCTTCGTCAGAGAGAAAGGGCCTTCGCTCGAAACGTTAGACCACTTACGTTCTCTGTTTCGGCAGTATTAACCTACTATACCATATTTCGATTGTTGTTTCAACACTGCCTACGCAGCACACTACTTTTATCCTTATTTTCGTTTATCATTGACTTAACAAAAAAAGAATGAGGGAATAATATTGTATATGTAAATGATAATATATCTACTTACTTTACAAAAGATGATGTCTTGAAAAACTTCAGAAATATACGGATTCAAAACTAGGATTCCAAGTGTCAAAGACTCAGTGAACAGACTGACTGGAACAGACGCGAAGTGGAGTGACGTAACAATCTCTACCCAGAGCCTGCGGTCCTCTTGTCCAGTGACAAGACTCCTTGCCGCGGGGCAAAAGGACCGCAGGCCCTGGGGACGAGATTGGGTGACGTAACAATCTGGTTACGCATGCGCCACACGCACTACTGGTATAAAACGCGGGCGCATGTGAGGAACTGATATCCAACTCAACATCACTGTGTTCATTGAAACAGATATCTTCTGTTTCAGAATGAAACAGATATGTTCTACAAATACGTTTTGGACTGAAAATCCAGCCGCCTTAACGAATTCGAAGTTTTAATAAGAACCAGACACAGTGCTAAAGAGCGGTGCCCTGTGGCATTCAAAACATCGCGTTAAAAATGTGGCGACAAAAAAATACTATTGGTTCCTCACGAACGAACGAACGAAATCACAGCAGGAATATAAAGCGTTGCTAAAGGGCACCGCAATTGTGCCCGAATGAGAACACGCTGTTTATGAAACAGGAACACATCTCTCGAAAATGACTATAAAAATGTTACTGAGCTGTTATTAACCCAGTAAAACGGTAAAAAGTAGTTACATTTTCTATAACTTACTGACATTTGTGGCAGTATTCAAGACTTCAAGACAAGTCTAAACGGAGCGATGGCTCACAAAACAATTAAACAAGGTTAAAATACAACGTTGCGGAGACGTTATTTCAACGTCACTGCAGTACGTTAAACTCCAACGTTGCTACAACGTTTATAAAACGAAACAATGTCGCTGAAAAAACAAGGTTAAAATACAACGTTGTGGAGACGTTATCTGAACGTCTTTGCAGTACGTCAAACTCCAACGTTGCAACAACGTTTATCAAACAAAACAATGAAAAACTAGTGTTGAAATACAACGTTGTGGAGACGTTATTTCAACGTCACTGCAGTACGTCAAACTCCAACGTTGCTACAACGTTTGTCGTACCAACACTCCGCCTGCCAAACAAAAACAATGTTGTGGCAACGTTGTTGGAAAGTTACGTCCGACCTAACCAAACCACAACCTTCTACCAACGTTGTGATTACGTTGTGTGCTAGCTGGGATACATACATACATACATACATACATACATACACATACATATATACACACATACACACACACACATACATACATGTGTGTGTAGTCTGTCACTGACATTTCACTGTCTACGTTTCTCATTTACATTTACAATATGCTATTTAATAGCATATTTCGCTTGTGGACTACCGCAGCTTTTGTACATTGTTGCTTGACCACGAAGCTAATTTTGTCTTCTTATAATTAGAAGAACGTCGTCCATTTCTGTTCGGCAATGCTTAATTTATTTATTCCCTTGTCAGTTTACAAAGCTCGATCAGACTGCTGAACACATGTTGGCCACTTGGCCATCTAAATCGCCTCGTCTGAATATAAAATCGATCATCTAACGATTCTAATTCTAACAACGTTTAGTAGATCACAGTTAAAAATTTACTACAATTCATACCGCTTCTTATGCCCATATGGATCAATTCTTCCTGTAACCATCCCCCCCCCCGGGCATGCAATACCCCAGGGATTTGTAATTTTTTATGAAGCTCATCGCAAATTCCCCACCTCCGGGGTAAGGCTGAAAAACTAATACAATAAAACACATGAGTTTTAACATCAAACAAATGTATAATTAACACACATACATATTATATATAAACAAGACACCTGGGTCAGGTGTTCACTCGGGCTACTGGAAAGTGCAGAGGTCTCTATAACGCGCGAGCGAGTCAGTAAAAACACATGCATGGTACACAGAATATACATTTGTTTACAAGCTTCCTACTCAGCATCACAAATATAAAAGTCGTTTAGTAATAAAGCACATATCTAATATGAAAAAATATAAAGATACTGTCGTGATCAATGTCAACAATCAGGAGAAAGCGCTTACTAGGTAAACAGCACGTATATGTTCTTTAATATACCGTGGCCCTTTGTTGTTTGTGTCTCTCAGTAGTCCTCAAGTCAAACTTCCTAGGTATACTGATGTCAACACGGCATTTTTTCGCGTCTGTAATAACTAATTGTAACTTCGTCTATTCTGTCTGCATTGACAAACTTTGCCAGCAAGATTACTGATAAGAGTCTAAACGTCATTCGTCACCGAAAATAGTCAAAGCACTATCTAATTCTCCGATAGAAAACACAATTCGCAATACACAAAACTTTGCCTGTATTTAAGGTATTTCTAGACACCGTTCATATGTCGAGTCCCTTCGGGTGTTAAATATCAACACAGCACGATCATGTTTAATCAGCGATTGTAAGCGTATATAAGATCAAGATACCTGCCAGCGAAATTGCTGAACAATAACTACGTCTGTGAACACACTGAACATGTCCAAGAAAGAACACTTCACTTCACTTCACTTCACTTCACTTCACTTCACTTCACTTCACTTCACTTCACTTCACTTCACTTCACTTCACTTCACTTCAAACAACTTGATCAGACAATCAGGAAAGTGAAGAAAGAATAAGAAAGAACGTATAGCATTTTGGCACGCATCAGTTTCGCAAAGCCTGACGGGATGACGTAATGATTGCCAATTCGAAACATAGACAAAAAAAAAAAAAATAATAATAACGAAGCCGAAACCTAGACTCGTCTACCACAGATAGCCCGAGTAATTACCGTATAGTTTAGTAGTGTCCTTGCGCTCCAAAAAAATAGGTACGCAATGCGTACATGCGGATACTGGTAAATTGTTCACTAAAACATACTAAAAATGCTTGATAACCTTGCGACATATCAGCATATGCTCTCACGTATCATCTAGAATCGACAATAAGTATTAATTTTTAAATGCCCTTAATAACTTAACAACAAGACGCAGTGGCGGATCAAGGGGAGGGCACTTTGGGCAAGTGCCAGGGGCCCCGCGCTTTCTGGGGCCCCGTCGATTTTTGGTGAAAGAAACTGTCTTGTAAATTAATTTTAAACTTTGAAATCATTGTTTGAAAATATCTGAGAAATAGAACCATAGTTCTAGAAATCTAGGTTGAGTACCATAGGTTGTCTAAGGTTGTTGTACCATCGATAATGGAAAGGGAACTGGATAGGAAACTTACGAAACTGGAAACGATGTTTGCACAACTTGCTGTGGTAATTATACACTTATAAACAGCTAATGCACACAACGGGTGGTCCCACATGGCCAGGATAAGCTATTGCCGAAATTAAACAATAGTGTAATATCACTTAAGTTCAGCAGTGTCTGATATTAGACCACCAGTTCGGTGATTAGCCCCTTATAAGTGTATAATTACCATATCAAGTTGTGCAAACATCGTTTCCGGTTTCGTAAGTTTCCTATCCAGTTCCCTTTCCATTATCTACGGTTGTACCCAGCTGCCAGGCGCGAGCTGCATTCGCATTTTTTGGTTAATTTTCTCCGATTTTTCTAACCTCGGGGTGGGGTGGGGGGAGGGGGGGGGGCAGATGTGAGATGTGAGTCAGCTACTAATGTGCCAGGGGCCCCGCTCATGGTTGATCCGCCCCTGACAAGACGCCTGGTCAGGCGTTCACTCGGGCTACTGCAAAATCACAGTGCTATGCAGTGCTAAGGTCTAAAGTCTATTAAACACATTGGTCACAGACAAAAGTCAAAACGCAATCCAATTCTCCGATAGAAAACACAATTTGCAATAACAAAACACGATTGCCTGTATTTATTAACGTATTTCCACACATGTATACACAGCGTTCATATGTCGAGTCTCTTCAGGTATTAAATATCAACACAACATCAACGGCGTGTGCGATTGTAAGTGTATATAATATCAATATACTTGCTAGCGACATTACTGACCAATAACTATGTCTGTGAACACACAGAACACATCCGAGACGAGTGTACAGACATCAGGAAAGCAAAGAAAGAAACAGCGGTCAATATGTCAAGTCTCTTCGCCTTTAATTACACAGCTTCATGTTTACCTAGAAAGTGTCACCTGCAAGTTTACTTAATGAACGGCGTGTGCGATTGTAAGTATATATAATAATATCAAGATACTTGCCAGCGACATTACTGCCCAATAACTATGTCTGTGAACAAACAAAACACGTCCGAGACGGGAAAGCTCACTCACTCAGTCGAAAAGAAAGAAGGCACTGGTCACATGCATATGGTCAGTTAGTCACATGTCTCAGTTTCGCAAAGCTTATTGGTCAATATCGCCAGCGGCCGCGCGGAGGACTAATAACGCGTCGCAAAAAATAATAATCGCGAAACCTAGACTCGGCTACCACAGGTAGCCCGAGTAATAATGCTTAATTCTAGCCCTTACTTAAACTCCAATCCAATCCCTAACCCAAGCCCGGCCCCAACCCTAATCTTAACTCTAATCTGAAAATGACAATTTTATAGGTAAATTCGGAAAAACAGGAAACCCGATCGCTAATCGCATTGTTAAAAGAATGTGATAATAACACATGAATTGATTTATCTCAACAATGATCAACGCGCTTTTTGAATAAAAGAAGTTGTTATTCGACGGAACAACAAATGGTCCTTAGAGAGCCGGATCTATAGAGCAGCGAAGAGAAACTTTACTTGAGGTTTACGTTTTATTTGGAAAATGAGCGACGAACAGAATCACGATAATCGGGACGAGCCCAAGGACGAGGATACGGACAGTGAGGCGATAGAACAAGCGATGCAAACGGCCAAGCGGGACAAAAGAAATGGAAAATCAGCACTTACCAGGGGCGGATCTAGGAATTTGTATACCTTAGTCAAACGAATATCTAGGGGGCTCCGGGGGCATGCCCCCTGGAAATTTTTTGAAATTTGGGTCTCTAAAACGACATTTCCCGCATTCTGACGGTACTTTTGAGCAAAATTTTTTGATATTTTCAAACATGTTTTTATAGAACATTTTATTGTTTTTCAGAATAGTTTTGTCCAATTTGAACTTTGATATGTTCTTGTTGTCTGAGAAACCTTGTAATTATTTCTAAGTGTGTAAGTTTTTACAGAAATGGAGGTGGAGAAATTCGAGATGTATGTGGTCACATACTATCATAAAAAATTTGGCTGTTTCGCTCTATGTCAGAGCTCATCAGCATGCCTTGGAAACACATCAAACACCAGTAACACGTTGTTGCAGTCAGTGAATCCGACATGGACAGCCGGACCAACACACAAGTGAAGGTCCAAGGGTTTGAAATCAGAGTTTTCCTTCTCCTAGGTGGGCTGTCTACCATGGTGAGCCCCACCTACCCAGAGCTGTCTGGTTTTCAGGCGCCAGATACCCGCCTTGTTAAGAGCTTTTTTTGATGACGATAATGGAATGTTTCATGGACATAGAGCTGCTCAACTCTCTCTACGTCATCCCAGTCAACTCAACCCTAAACTAATCTAAGCCACTACACCCACCCACCCTAAGTCAAGTAAGTATGAGCTGTCTGGTTTTCAGGCGCCAGATACCCGCCTTTTATGCCTCTACCCAAGCAGACAATATCTGGTTAAGACAAACTTTTTTGATGACGATAGTGAGACATTTCATGGACATAGAGCTGCTCAATTCTCTACATCATCCCAGTCATCTCCACCCTTTCAGCCCCTAACCCAACTACTTAACTCCAACTAACATACCCATAGTATAATACTGTATTAAGCCTACATGCCACAATGCAATTCAGTTCATGTTAATAATCCCCAATACCAACTTCCAGGCTTCCACATGTTAGAAAATTCAAAAGACTAATGTTAATAACTTTTATTTTTATTATCATTCAAATTATGAACCAAAAACACCAGTAGTTTGATGAAAATAGTATGCTGCATAGGCAGTATTGAAACACAAATCGAAATACAGTAAGGTTGGATATACTGCCGGAACATGAAACGCGGAAGTCTAACGTTTTGTGCTGGTCCTTCGTCAGAGAGTAGTTTGATCAGTTAAGTAAAAAAAGAACAATTAATATACTGTGTTTAATTACAATTAATTAATATAAGAAAAACAATCACAAGCTCAACTCCAATCTTCAGTTACCAGAACCAAATTTATTTATAACATGTTGAATAGCAGGCTCAATTTCTTGATGAATATGCAAGAGTGCTAAGCCATTGAGACGGTCTTCAACCATGTTACTTCTGTTGTAGGTCTTTAACCTGCGCAAAGCTGAAAAGGAACGCTCACACTCACACTCACACTCACACTCACACTCACACTCACACTCACACTCACAGGAAGTGACAGGAGGTGTAGCTAAGAGTCGAAGAGCTACCTTAATGTTATTAAAGCTATCAAAATTTAAAGCCTTCAATGTGGAACCAACACTGTCAGGCCTTGAGCCCTGAAAGCTTTTCCAATACTTTTGCCACAGTTCTAGTTCTGCATCCAGTGCCAAGGGGTTTGGTATATCATCTTCATACAAATTGGCAAAGACTTTAAACTTTTCTTTCCAAGTCTGCTGGCCAGACCGAAAAGAATTTACTAAAGCAATCATTTTGGAAGGTACAATACTCAAACCATAGTAAGCGTTAACACTATCCATGTCAAATCTTGTTTTAAGTTCAGAGTTAAGATGATCTAATACAGGAATAGTAATTACTCGCTTAAAGTACTCAGAAGCATGTGAAGCTGGATGGTTATCCCTGGTAGTTTGTCTGTTAGTTGTTCTTGGCATACTCTCTACTATGTCCACTTTAGCAGCCAAAGCAACTACTTCAGTGTACCATTTATCATGATAAAAATTAATCTCATTTCTAATTCTGATCCCCAAATTTTTCAGAGCCTCAATCAGATTTATACCATCCATGATGTCATTAGTCTTATCTTGCAATAACTGAGTTACTGGCAGAGTCAAGTCAAATATATTCCTGGTGATTACAAGAGCAACAATAAATTGAAATGAAGAAATCAGTGCTAAAAAAGATGTTGCTTTAGATGATGTAGCTGGGTTACATATCCTTTCCTCATTTAAATTCATTTCATGCAAAGTAAAAAAAATTGGAACAAACAATTCTTGAAATACATCCATGCCTTCAATACGCTCAACCCACCTTGTCCTACAAACATCTTTTAATTTTACTTTCCTTGAGTCTGGGCAATATTTTGAAACATTTTTTTCTAAAAGCATTTGGCGTCCATCTGACAGGTTGAAAAAGTATGACAATTCTTTAATTTGAGTTAAAACATTTCTTACTAAGGGAACAGAACAAGAACTAATAGTTAAATTAAGTCTGTGACTGTAGCAATGAGTGTAAATTGCGTTCTTGTTAAGATGTAGTATTCGTGCTGAGAGACCACTGATGTGACCAGCAACAGCTCCAGCTCCATCGTACCCTTGTCCCCTACAATTGTCAATACTCAGAGAGAGATCCGTCAAGGCTTTCAAAATAAGTGTTGCAAGATCTGCACCTGATAAACCCCATTTACAATGCAGAAATCTTACAAAATCTTCCCTAATATTTTGATTGTCATCAACAAAACGTAAAACAAGAGATAATTGTTCTTTATTTGAACAATCGGCCGCTTGATCAGCAATAATAGAAAAAAATTTGTTACGTTTCACTTCACTGACGATCTCCTCAGTGATAACCTGCCCACAACATTTTATTAATTCATTCTGGGTGTTTTTAGAAATGTAAGTTGCATTTTTGGGTGCAGTTCTCAAATGATGCTCACAATCAGTATCACCTCCTCGAATCCTATAATTTAAAAGTTCAATAAAATTGCCTACATCTCCCTGAGAAAAACATCCAAGCTCAGGGTGATATTTGGAATCATCTCGATGGCCTCGCAAAGATATACCACGACGACCACACAGTTTAATTGTATCAACAATTGGAACAAGCTTCTTCCTGTTTTCAGAAATTTTTCTCTTTGCATGTGCATCAACTAGTACTTCAATTGGTTGAATTTTTCCCGACATTTGCCCAATAACAGCTGTAAATAGTGTGGATGTACTCTCATGTAAACCTGATCTACAAGTGTTATTTCCAAGACCAATATGACGCTTAAAACAGGAGGTTGCATCATTCCAGTGAGAAAAAGGCTCTGAAAATAACTTTTTGATTTTAGAAGTCCTTGTTGGAAACTGACCCCCAAACAACACACAAGAAAGACAAAATGCACCATTTAAACTATAGGAGAATAACACAACCAAGAATAACAAACCATTTAAAAAGAAAAGACCTATTATTTGTTTTGGGAAAAGGATAAGACTTATCAGGCTTAAAAACATTTTTGATTAAGTCTTCTATTTGAGAATGGTTCATATGTTTGGCTTTCTCTCTATAATATGCAACATCATACTCATTTCTTCCTGGGATCACAGCAGGCTTAAGAGGTGTAACTATTTTACTTTTATTTGGATTACTAGAGCTTGTCATAGAAAAAATCACTCCTTTGCTAGTATTACTAGAACTTGTTTGAATAGTATCAATAACAGGTTGATTGGCACTAACTGACTGACTAGCAATAACTGGCTGACCAGGAGTAAAAGGTTGAGTAAGAGTCAAAGGATGAGAACATGTAGTAGTAACAGCTAGAATTGATTAACTAGAAGTAATTGGTTGGCCAGCAGTATGACTACATGTTATAGTAGTGGTAACAGGTTTATGTAAAAAAAACACTAGAAATTTTAGGAGAAGCAGTCTTAATGGATGCCCCCAAAGAATCGATATTGTGAGTTCGCTTCAAAAATTTCTTGGAAGCTGGTTGTGGTAGACTCCTTTTCCCTCTTATCTTCCCAAATATAATAGGAACAAAATGATTTGGCTTAAATATTTGACTGGGAGGGACTGAGTCATAACAACAATATAATATATGTAAATCATCAGATTTACATCTTAAAGGAAGACGAGGGTTCACCCTTTGGTTAAACAGTATTTTAAATCTAAGTTCTCCGCAATCTGGATACATTACTGAAATGTTTCTGTTTGTAACAGAAGAGATACCCAGTATGCAAAGAAAACTTGCATATGTCTTATCCTTACAATTCAAAATGGCTTCCATCTTAACTAGTTGCTCCCCAGACAAACCAGAATCTAAGCTCTCAAATGAGACAGACATTGGCAAAATATTTTTAAAACTAGTGAATACTTTATCTTTGTGTTTTGCAAAGATAGAAGAAAAAGATGGATGGCTGCTATAGAAATTGGCATTTAAAAATAGCTCAATAGATACCATAACCCTAAGTGACTGAAAAAGAGTATTGTCTCCTACCAGTAACAAGGACGCAGAACTATACAAACAATTCCCAGATGCTTCAGATCTAAAATAATGAAATAAGACAATAAATATACGTCAGGAATTGGCAATCATAAGCCCAACTACCCAAGTAGAAGTCTATACTATGTTATCATTTTGTTTTAAAATATCTCCACATAAGCACGAGCTTTCAAGATCCTGCGGTTCATACACCATGACATCATGTATGCAGATTTATACACATGGCAAATACATGCAACAAGGAAAACATGAATAAATTAAATGAATATTGAATAATACCAGCGAAGACTTATTGTAGATTTAATAGAACGACGATTATAAATATGGAGAATAATGAAACATGCCACCAGATATTTCACAAACCTCGTTGTATTTTAAAAGCGCAATATTTATGAAACAGCCGCGGCCTGCCAGCTCTTGTAATGACAGGATTAAGATTTCGTTCGATAAACTTTTATAGCATAATATACATATATAATTCATAAAATTTCCGCGCTTCTAGTCCAGTGATGAATGTCAAGAAAGCAACACATTCTATTGTGTCGAAACACGCTCATGAACGCCAATGAATTATATAAGAAAATCAGAAATAAGCTTACCTTAAGGCGATAGAAGGCATGTGCTTGTCAGCCTTCACGTGTAGCGGTAGATAGGTAGTCTCCGCACCGATATCTCGATACACCGTCTCACCAATCCCGAGAAAATTTTCTTCCTTACCGAGAAGTCGACAAGCGCCGACGCTTGCGGACAAATCGTTGTAGATTTGTCGCAATAACACCTCGTTATTGCTTTCTAAAGCTGATCGCGCACGGTCAAACATGCTTGTAGAAGCCATGATCGAGGCAAACAGATCGCACACTTGGTGGCTGGTAAGTTAGGCAAGGCAGTCAAGGTTCTGCATAGCCAATCAGATTGCTCAATTTGAGGTAAATCAGGCAAGATTTGGAGCAAGCCGTGTTCAACCAATGAGAATGGCTAAATCGGGTCAAATAAGTCAAAATGGCTGCCAGATACGGCAAACCAATCAGTGCTCAGAATTTACCTTGTTTTGACCAATCAGAGTGGCTAAAACGGGGTAAATAAGTCAAAATGGCTGCTAAATAAGTCAAAATGGCTGCTAAATTCGGCAAACCTAATCAGTGCCACCAGGAGGTATAAAAAGTCCGCGCACCTTCCCGCAAATGGTCCTGGTGACGAATTAGATTTTCCGCGATTGTTCTCGCTGCTATTACGTCGTTTATAACCGGACTTTTTTTTGCAATCGCTATTTTTTTTTACCTTAGTCGTCGGACTTATTTGACTAACGCTAGATCCGCCCCTGCTTACGAAATTATTGAGCCAACTATGTGGACTTCTTTCAGAAGAAACACCTGAGAAAAGGGAAATCATCATGGTACTAGAGCGAATAGAGAGACAAAAGGATGAAGTGTTTACAATTTTAGACCGATTGGAATCGATTTACAACCACCAAGGTGATAAAGGGAGTGCGTCGAAAGTGATCGGAGAAGGCGACACAATAAACGAACAGGTAAGCACCGAAACTGGTGTAGCACGAAAATATCTTAGTGTATTGGTAATGAATAAAGCACACAAAACATCTGCTAGTTCGTCGTCGGATGCTTCGGTATCAGACGAGAGTAAGAAGAAACAGATGGCCCAACGACAGGGTCGATTAGAACAAAATACGGAGTTAGATCTTGACGTGACAGCAAAACAAAGCGAGTTAGCAGCTGAAGACCTAGAAAGTCAAAGTAGCGATATCGAAGAAACAGTACATACAAAGGCCTTAGACTTAGATTTAGAGAGTGTGTCATTGCGTGAATCTCAAAAGAATATGCGGAGAATGGTAAGAATGATCGGAATGCGATAAGAGACTTAGCGCCTCGAAGACTAAAACAGCACGAAAATACGTTCGCATCACACGATTTTCCTTTACCACAACTTAGAACATCTCAACCAAATAGTCAACTGGAAAGGATTCGTATCCCCAAGTTCGAGGGAAATAAATGAGTTGTGTAGATGACACTTCGATGACAGCGCAATTCAAGATGTTACGATTGGAAGCGTGCCTCGGGGGCGAAGCTGCAGAAACAATAAAAGGGCTCGGTTACACACAAGTGGCGTACGACGCGGCTGATTCGAAAGTACGGGGGCAATCGGCGACAGGTACAGACGCACCTGGACGAATTGAAAAGGATGAAACCTCTAAAAGAAGATGCAAAAAAATTGGAGAAGTTCGCAGATACGTTAGAAAGAGCGGTAATCAACCTGCAAGAAAATGGTCGCAAATCCGATTTAGAAGCTGGTACACTTTACACCATCTTGTTGGAAAAGATACCTGGGAAATTGCTTTCGCAGTACTACCGGTGGTTGAGAGAGAATAAGGAACCAGAGTCGCTGGAAACGCTAAAAAAATTGGATAGCAGAAGAAGCAGAAATTCAGACGCAAGCTGCTGAAGTCAAACATGGATTACATGACAGAAAAGAAGGAAAATCGGAGAATCCAGAGTTCCAGAGAAGAAATTGGAAAAGAGGAAGATCTTATGGCACCAGCAGAGTTGATCAGAACGAGCGAAAAGGACGATCGTGTCAAGTTTGTGGAGAGAAACATCCAATCTGAACCTGTCCAGTATATAAGAGTCGTGCAACTGATAAAAGATGGGAACTAGCCAAACGGTATGACCTTTGTTATCGGTGTCTGGGAGACGATCATCTCGGAAACCGGTGTCCTCGAAATCGAGAATGCGGAATAAACGGATGCAGAGAAACGCATCATCGTCTGCTACATGGAAAAGGGACAAGAAACCCAGATCACCAGTCACCTGAGAACGGATGGCGAACCAAAGAAAACAGTGGCACTGAAAGAGAGACAGAGCGAGTTCCTGACAACGGTAATACCACGGAGGGGGACAGCAACAACCAATCCGTGACTCACGAAACATTCCAAGAATATGAAACGAAAACCGTTGCTCTCAGAACTATACCCGTTGTTCTAAAAAACGGCAACAAAAGAATATTGGTGAACTGTTTCCTAGACGAAGGTAGCGACACTACGTATATCAACGAAGATGTTGTTGAAGAATTGGGTCTACGAGGCAACAAAGAGAAGATCACTGTGAACGTGGCTAACGGACAACAGATCAGTTTCCAGTCAATGACTTTTCAAATCGGACTCGAAAGCACGGATGGGAAACTCGACACCGAAATCGTAGCGAAGACATCGGAACGAATCTGTGGTGGCATGAAACCTGTTAACTGGGTAAAGATCCAACACCAATGGAAACACCTACGAAACATACGGTTTCGAAAACTAGCTTCGCGGGGAGTAGTCGACGTACTGCTTGGAACAGATCACTGCCATCTGATGTACTCCATGCAAGAAGTTCTTGGCAAAGACACAGAGCCCTGTGCACGATTGTGTCCATTGGGATGGACTGCCGTTGGAAGGATCGGTCAAGACGACAGAAACGCACAACAGAAACAGCAAAGCAGAAACACACGACTACTGTACATTACACGTACCGCACAAGCCTTATCGAGGAACCACGCATTGCTGAAGAAACCTTGAAGACCTTAACTCGATAGTAAAGAAGTTTTGGGATCTCGAATCTATGGGGATCATTCCTTCTTCATCTGAACTGACAGCCAGAAATCCAAACGAAATGACGGCGATGAAAAAAGTGAAAGATTCCTTACAGTTTGATAGAAATCGTTATGAAGTGGCAGTTCCATGGAAGAACGAGCAACCGAGTTTAATAAACAATCGGTGTCAAGCCGAACAGCGACTTTACTCAACCGAGCAGAAGTTATCTAAATACCCAAAAGTGGTGGTGGCATACCAGCAAGTGATTGACGAGTATTTACAAAAGGAATACATTCGTCGAGTCCCAGATGACGAGCCTAAACCAGAAAGTGAATGGTTACTAGCCCATTTTCCAGTAATCCAGCCAGACCGTTCAACCACTAAAGTACGGATAGTTTTCGACGCCTCCGCCAAATTTCGAGGAAAGAGTTTGAACTCCGAAGCTCTTCCTGGTCCTAAACTACAAGCCAACCTGGTCGACATCCTGGTAAAGTTTAGGAAAGAATTGGTTCCCTTGGTGGGTGACATCAGTCAAATGTACCATCAATTAAAATTAAGACCAGAGGACAGGCCGTTTCACAGATTTCTTTGGCGCGATCTCGACACCAGAAAGAAACCAGAAGTCTACGAATTCCTACGTTTTGTTTTTGGAGGGTGTTACTGCCCGTTCTGCGCCCAGTACGTTTGGCAGAGTCACGGTGAAAACCATAAGAACGAATATCCATTAGCAGCCAGGGCGGTGAACACCAACTGCTACATGGACGATTTGATGCCCTCAGTTGAAGATGTGGAAAAGGCGAAAAAGATGAGGAAAGAGCTCACCTCACTAGGAGATAAAGCAGGCTTCCACATCCGCAAGTGGATTTCCAGTCGACCCGAAGTAATTGAAGAAATCCCAGAAAACGATCGAGCCTCAGAGATCGACTTACAAAGGAACGAACTTCCAACAACGAAAACCTTGGGAGTTCAGTGGTCCGCGAAAGACGACACGTTTTCCTTCAGTTACCTTTCGCCATCAAGTCAGTTCCATTTCACAAAGAGAAACGTCCTGAAGAAAACAGCGACTATCTTCGACCCATTGGGTTTCCTGTCTCCGTTTATCGTTCGAGCGAAATTACTAATGCAACGAGCGTGGCTTGAAACCATAGCATGGGATGACGAATTGCCAACTAACATGAGAAAGAAATGAGAACACTGGTTCAGCGAGATACCAGAACTTCAGCGAATACAAGTCCCTGGATGTCTAAAGGACGACACAAGTACCGTGAAGAAGACGAGTATCCACACTTTCGCAGACGCTTGAGAAAGCTTACACTGCTGTTATCTATGGTCGATACGAGTACGAAGATGGATCCGTGAGTTCTCGGTTGATAACTGCCAAAACAAGATTGGCTCCGCTAAAGGCCATGAGTATTCCACGTTTGGAACTCATGGGTGCGTTAATCGGTGTTCGATTGACCAAACAGATCTGCGCCTCGATGGAAATCGACCCAGAAATGACGACCTACTGGATCGACAGTCTGAACGTTGGTTATTGGATAAGAGGACACAGTCGCCAGTACAAGACGTTTGTTGCACATCGTGTTGGTGAAATTCACGAACATACAAGTCACGGACAATGGCGATACGTACCCACCAAACTGAACCCAGCAGACCGTGGAACCCGAGGTTTAACAGCGAAGGAATTAGAGGACGACAAGTGCTGGTGGCAAGGACCAGAATTCTTAAGAAAACCGGAGGAGGAATGGCGGGAAAGAAAGTTTGGGAGCCCACCATTGGCTGCGCAAGAACAGGTGAAAAATGAAATCAAGAAGGAGGAAAGAAGAATCTTCTACCACGAATCCGAACGGCCTCAACCCGAAGTTAAATGGTGCTTAGATCCAGCCAGGTATTCCAAATGGTTTAGAGTGAGTCCACGACATAGGATGGAAATTGGTTATTCATTGGTACGAATAAGAAGTTGGGTTCAGCGATTCGTAGATAACATAAGAAAGTCAAAGAACGAACGAATCAGCGGCGAACTCACACCCGCCGAATTAAAGAAAACCAAAACCAACATCATACGCGCTGCACAGCAAGAGTCATTTCTAGAAGAAATGAAAGCTCTCGGATTGGGTCATAGCCTACCAGTAAGAAGCCAAATACTGCGCCACACACCAATGTTAATCGAAGGGATGTTACGAGCGAACACGCGACTCCGATTTAGCGATGATCTACCAGAAGAAACGAAGTTTCCCATCATTTTGCCAAAGAACCATCCTGTGACTAAGCTAATTGTGAAATACCATCACGAAAAGGAAGGGCACGAGATGGGAGTTAATTTTACAATTAACCACATTAGAGAACAGTACCTGGTAATTCATGGCCGAGAGCAGGTGGAGAGTTGCATAAAACAATGCGCCGAATGTCGAAGACGGTTCAAAAAACATCCAGTTACCCAGCAGATGGCACCTTTACCACCAAAGATACGCCTGGAGAAGACAATGAAGCCCTTTACTAATAACGCGGTCGATCACGGTGGGCCTTATTTAACCAAACAAGGACGTGGGAAACCTCGTTCGAAACGGTATTTATGTCTGTTTATGTGCCTACAGACACACTGCTGTCATTTGGAAATGGCTACATCCCTCGAAACAGATGGCTTCATGAATGCGTTCGTTCGAATGGTAGCAAGACGCGGTTGGCCGAGAGATATGTTGCGTGATAACGGAACGAATTTTGTCGGAGCGGCGAAGGAAATTCGTGAATTGGTAAAAAAGATCGACCGTGACAAGATACAACGTATGACTGCAAACGAAGGTATCAACTGGCATTGGAATCCCCCGGCTGGACTACATTTCCGTGGTGTATTTGAAAGTATAATCAAATCGGCGGAGAGAGCGATTGCAGCAGTATTGGGGGACGCAGAAGTAAACCACGAGGAACTTCAGACAGTATTCACTAGCGTTGAAAGTCTGATGAACTCGGGACCCTTAACGACGTTGAGTAACGACCCAAACGACGACAGTTTTAACGCCCAATCATTTTCTCATCGGTCAAATGGGAGGAGAACTCGCTCCAGATAGTGTGGATGAAACCGCCTTTAACCTACAAAAACGGTGGCGACGTGTACAAGAGCTGACACGAAGAGTTTGGCAACGCTGGATGAAAGAATATCTTCCTCATATCGGTAGTCGACAAAAGTGGTTTTTCCCCACAGCAAACATTAAAAAGAATGACGTGGTACTAGTGATTGATCCCAAGTCAGCACGACGAGATTGGGGACTTGGACGAATCGAAGCAACCTACCCTGGTGAAGATGGTTTGGTACGAGTCGTGGATGTTCGACAAGGAGAAAACGTTATCAGAAGACCGATAACAAGGATTTCCCCATTAGAAGCGCATGAATATGGACAAAACCAAGAATAACTGTAATGGATAAGTATAATAGCGGATTCTTATTGTAATCAATTCGAATCCGGGAGGGGGAAAAGTTAAGACATAGTGACGATAGATACACTTATCATATTATATATCAATTAGTAATTTATGTTAGAAGCTTCTGGAACATGCTAGAACTACAAGTTATTTTAGTAAACATAAACGCGTATACTCGGTAATTTGATTGGTTAGTATTAACTGGATTTGATTAGCACTAAAAGGGAATGCATGATATCCCATGAGCAGAACAGATTTGAGATAGAATGAGCGAACATGTTTTGTTAATATATTAGTGGGTTTGTTACTTTTGTAAGAATAAATATAGTTGTAAAACCAGCGCACAGAAGTTGTTATTCGACGGAACAACAGACAGTAATTTGGGTTTTTTCCCCATAAGGACCCTGTACATTTGCAAAATGTGGTAAATCAGGAGATAGATAAATTTTCATTGTGGCTCAAAGCAAACAAATTGTCTTTGAACTTAGATAAAACAAAATTTATCATTTTTAGTCCGAGACAAAAAGTGCAGAAAATAGATTTTTAAGGTACTTATAAATGACAAAGAAATTAGTCAAGTCAAAGAAATTATTTTCTCTTGGAAGTCTCACATTTCTCATGTGTCAAATAAGATTTCCAAATCTATAGGAATTATACGCAAATCTAGCTTTTATCTTTTAAAATCTTCATTACATACTTTATATTATTCTATGGTCTATCCTTATCTGCAATATTGTAACATTGTCTGGCAGCTACTTATTCATCTAATTTATCTCGATTAATACTTCTACAAAAACGTGTTGTTAGAATCTTGAACAATAGCAGATTTGACTCTCATACTAATCCAATTTTTAAGAACCTTCGGCTGTTAAAATTTCATGATATATGTAAACTACAAACTGGTCAGTTCATGTATTCTTATAAAAATAATTTTTTGCCAAATAATTTTCGGTCTATGTTTGTTTTAAACAATCAAGTGCACAACTATAATACAAGGAGAGCTAATAAATTCTATGTAGCTCCTTCTAAAACTAAACTTAGGCAATTTTGTATTAAGTATCAAGGACCAATCGTTTTCAACTCTCTTAATGATGAAATTGTAAATAGTGTTTCGTTCACTTCATTTTCAAGAAAACTAAAAAATCACCTCTGTTCCCCTTATATAAGTCAATAGTATTCTCCAAATACTTAATTTGTTATTTGGTGGATACTATAATTATATTAAACTATTGCGCCATCTTTGTAATTAATTCACTATAATAGAAGGAGGATTGATAAACTTAATAAGCCTTTTCGTTTCTCATCAATCCTTCTTGCCGCTAGTAAGTAATTAATGTAATTTAATATGTAATATATTTTTGTAAAATTTATTATTTGTGGCAATAAACTCAATAAAAGTCAATAAAGTCATGTTGCCCGTAACGGTTTACATCGAGCTGAGTACTTCTGTAATTGTCTGCAAATGTCATGTTTTGGAGACTCCATGGCGGTCATGCGCAGAACGGACTGTACGTCCTTTAACTTAAACAGTGGCTCATTTCTGTTTCCGCTTCCTTTGAGCTCTAATTGTTTTTCACTTTTTCAGCACTCCTGCGTTGATTCAATTTGTTTGTTCCAATTTGGTTTTTTCAACCAGACGCCAACAAACTCGCAAGGTTTACCTGAGAAATCTTTCAATAAATTCGTCGCCATTTTGAATACGAATACATTAGTTACCAGACTCCCACGTCTCTTGCATCCCCGCCCTATACCCCCAAGACAAAATTATTTAAACAATTCACCACCCGGCCCCGGGATTTGATTTTCTGCATTGTCCCCGGGGTTGCCGGGGGGGGGGGCGGGGGGATGGTTACAAAAATAATTGATTTATGCATTAGATTCGTAGCATATACTGACTCATCAAATACTTGGTGTACAGTGGTTATTTTGGCTTCGGTGATTTGTCGTTACGTCACGTTAAGTTGTCGTTTCATACTATGTTTTGATTGGCTCCAAAGGCATTCTTAACAAACTTAACATCGCGATAGCATAGTATCTACTAGCGCATGCGCAGTAGACACAAAAACCGATCAAATATGGGTCTGGATATGGATATGGATATGGATATGGATATGGAGATATGCGTTTAAATAGACGAAAACCGTGAAAATTTGGCAAATTTCAAAAACCATTTTTTTACCATGGTAACAGCAGATATTAGCACTATTCAACAAATACTTCATATGTGTACGTCGTAACAGTTATTTTAAAGACAGAAATAACCACAGACGATGACTGAACGCAACAAATTAATAAGCAATGAGAAATTAAAACTCTAGGGAGCCCATTGCCAGAAATCGAAGACGTTTGAGCCTGTGGGATTATCAGCGGCAAATACCATAAATTCCCTTTTTATCCCTAAGAGTCCATAACATAAAATATAAGTACTCTATAATCACATAACATGAAGTACTTTTAGCACCTTATTTAGAAGCCGCTGACTAAAATTATTGTAAACAGTTGAAAATTGAGAAAATTAGCTTTCAAAGATACCTTTTGGAGTAAATTTGGAGCATATTCGACTGAAATATCGTAGTTCTAAGTACATTTTTCGAACTTTACCGCAAAAGTTACAATTGCTGGATCTCATTTATGCATGGTTTTCAGTTCGACAAATGAATCACGAAAACTACAAGCACATGTTTGTAACAGCTATGGCAGATAAGTTTAGAATATAGATTATTCATTCCCCTTTGCACATTTCTATTAGCGGGATTTGTTTTCCTGTAACGGAATTTTGAAGATAAGGAATTCGCGGGATTTCGATAAATCCCGCACAGATCTGTTATAAATTTGACAGGGGAAGTACTTGCGAAGAAGTTTCGTAAATGAATCACACAATTCATAAAAAATATTCTGATTTCCGTATTTTGCTATTTATCCCCGAGCCGGGCGTAGGGCCGAAGGCCCGGAGCCCGGTGAGGGTGCTAATCTCGACGTGCGTGGAGTCCACTTTACACGCGAGATGAAAAGCTGAAAACAATTCTGAAACCTGTTTATATATCTATATATATGTTATCAAATCCACAACTTGCGCAGTTCGAATAGCAGGGTACTGGTACTGGTAACTAACCTGTTAAATTATTCAAATTATTTAAATTTACGTCAGCAAATTATAATTTATAAGTTTGGTTGGGTTACGAAATAGTTTTTCAACGATCAAGACGAAAGAAATCTTTGCCAGAAAAATTGGTTTCAGCTAAAATGTACATTAATATTACTATGGAAAAAGACCAAAGAGAGAAGGCTAACAAGAGATGTGACAGCGTGAAAAAGACAACAGAAAATACGACTTAAAACCACTGAAAAAAGCCTAAAAATTAATAAGATAAAGACCGAAAACGATGCCGATCGAAATGTAACTGAAAGAAGGATGTGTCCTGAAACTGTTCAAAGCCGGTAAAGAATTTTGCTCTGGTGTATTCTACATAACTTGAGAGGGAACGATGAAGAAATTGTGAAACAAACGGCTTTTTAGATCATGAACAGCACTGGATAATGCCTTGTCATATTTATGTGTAAACAACGAAAAAAGTAAGAAACCGCGAACGAGAAAAACAATCCGAAAAGAGTAGACTGAATTGGCAGTGTTTGTGGTGACAAAAGCAGTTAAAGTTTAACGGTAGGAGATTCGTATTTACCAGTTTAGCTGAGTTAAAACGGAAGAAATCTAAAATGAAAATTAATATAAATAATATATTGTCTAGAATTGTCTTTGAACGCTAGGACGTTGGCATGGTGTCTTTTCTTGACCACTGAAAATATGAAAATATGTCATTTGGTTCATCTCGTGGGTTTTTTTTTTAATATTGACTTTGCATGTTCTTTCGGTGTGTCAATACATGACTACAGATGAACCTTGCTAACTAATTTTCTGGGATGTTTTCTGATCTGTCATCTGTGTGTCATTAATACAACAAACAACAGAAATTAGGGGAGGGGAGGGCGGGGGAGGGGGGGGGGGGGGGGAGGTTAAAAAATGCATATAAAGCGGGCGAGGGGTTGTTGCGTTCATGTATTTCTAGTTAGGTATTAAACTAAAATGCTGGCTATGCACATTTTTACATTGCTTATTTTTTCAAGAGATATTTCTCGTAATAGAACAATGTCCATATGATTCTCTGTTATATTTTATCGGTGACGAGCGGCCGGGGGCCTGGGCCTAATTAGGGTGTTTGATAGCCCATGTCTTCGATTTCTGGCGATGCACCTTAACCTTTTGCTGCTTGGGTTTCCAGGCAACCTCCACTTAGTCTGCTGCAGACTGTCCGCTCCCCCTTTATACTTCTCGATCCACTCTGCATCAGCAATTGGCTCGTCTTGATACGGTTGGACAAACCATTCATCGTGTCAGTGATAAAGTTTGTATCCGAGTCATTCTGGATGTTACTGGATCAGTAGTAGCATTAGAGGACATTGTGAACTATATTTCGATGAACTTTCGAGCGAATCCAAACAGTAATACGGCGGAAAAAACAGAGATTATTCAGCTTCCCTCGTTTTCGCTATATAAACAGTTTCGGTCTGAAATCCGCTTCCCCATCCTACGTCACTTCCGCTTACTAGACCCCAGGTTTTTTGTTCCCGCGGCTGTCAATTTAAATGAAGATGAAATTTTCGCCTGAGAAGATATATTAAAAATCTTCTCAGAATGTTTAGTTTTTACAATATTCCAATTGTCAACCTTGATCAATTATGGTGGGGAAAAGTGTTACCGAAATTCTTTATAGATTATTAGGACAATTTTACACTCCTAAATGCTTTCGAGAAAATGTTTTCCTGTCTGCCTTTGTCACCTCAACTATATTGAAGGTGTATTATTGTACTACCTATGAGTATCTTAACAATTTAAAAAGCTACCTTGTAATCACAGCTCCGCTCTCCTTCTGTTTCAGTTTCTTTAGAAGATAAGTTGTCTTTACCCTTCTTTGTTTCTAGTTTCGTCATCTCTACAACACTTCTCTCTGTACCAACCAAACTTTATCAAACAAGAAACATCAGTTAAGGTATGTCTTTAAGTACTCTTTTTGACAGAAAGGTCTGTAAGAAATTCACAATATATCTTTTTACAATTGCCCTACAATACAAGTTGGGAGCAAATATATTTATCCAAATCTATTCGTTTTATTTCTTGTTTTATATTTTACATCCTTCCCCGACGCCGTATACAATCTTCTTTCCCCCAGACTCTCAAAACTCAATGTCCCTCTAATTACAATAACAATTACTCAGTATACATCATCCCCTACTTTATACTAGATGCTCAAAGCATATCGGGTGTCGGGTCGTACTAAACACCGTCCGGGACCGTAACTTACATTGATTACATCCGTCAATTGGTTTTTCGAGAAACGAAATGTTAAAAAAATGTACAAGGTAATGTGCAGCATTATAATGACTCGTGCAGCATTATATTCGCACAAATCAACAAGAAATCGCTGTGGCCGTGAAAAAATTTGGAGGTTTGGCAGCTGCTTTCGCTAATAAAGTGTGAGGAGATTGGCCAATCGGAATATTTAATAGCCACACGTCGGTTTATACGAGACAATATTTAATAAATGTTGTGATTTTATTTAAAACTAGTCTATCGTTTGCTCCAACCTTTCCACGAAGATGACGTTTCACATTCTCCTCAATGTGACGACGACAGAGAATGTGATGTGACAATGGAAATGATTGTTTCATTGCTTTTGTGAGAGCTTTTTCCTCATCAGATCCAATTAGTAGATTACGACCACTAACCTGAATGCCATTAATGCAGTCATCCATTTGGCTTCTTAAATGCGAAAAGAAGCCATGGTATGTAGGATATATTCCATCCCAGTGTAAAAATACTGGTCCTAGCATGACTGGATGGTTCTGTGTGTCTTCGCCCGCGTGGGCATGCCATATCAATAGCGCCGACCACGCTCTTGTTGGTGTATTAGCGGTTTCCAGATATATTTCGGTTGAATATATGTTGAATCATACCGGTTGAAAAACTATGTTACAAATAACGTTTTCAATAAAAAATTATTAGTCCTTATCAGATCTTTAAATACCAACTATTTTATTATAAATATTGACCAGGATAGTTAAATTAAATTCACGGACGGTTCACGGACGGTCCCGGACGGTGTTTATATATATAAAGTAAATTGACGTTCATAATTTATAGCCAATAAATATTTGAAAATGTCTCTATAAATATTTTGGGTTAAGTTTTCTTATTCGTTTCAGTACTACATCTTAATGGATCGAGGTACAGTTTCTTTCTCTTCAAAGCAACCTTCTTCGTCTCCTTCATCGTCTGCTACTATGGCCACTGGATTCTCTTTGATGTCTTTTTGTTCGTCTTCGGATTTCTCTTGAAATCGTTTGAATGGTTTAATATATGTCATCCGATGTATGAGTATGTCATCGACATAGAGTGGATCCGTTTTCCTCTTGCTCAACGATGATTTTGTTTCCTGCTTCGTTTATATCAATGATCTCGAATGGTTGGTGGTGAAAACAAGATCAATCTTTACTGATTTCTTAAAATTTCTAACGAGCACCTTCCCTCTAATTACAATTTTTACAATTAATATACATCAGGAGCAACTTGGCCTTTTGGTTTTGTCAGTATAGGTAGAGCGTCAGACTAATAAACAAAAGCTCGCAGGTTAGAATCCCAGCTGTGATCAAGTGGAGTTTTTCTCTACTTTTTTAGTATCATTTGTTCACCTGTGATTTTATAGTAGAGCATTGGTCAAGAGAATTAAAGATTGTAAGCTAATCAATTTGAAAGCAAGTGCATGCCTTATCTTTCAATTCGTAGGCAATGTAGCCTTGCATTATTTCACATCAAAGGTGGCAAAAAACAATTATAATTTATCAGCAATTGCACTACCTACCTGTACCTTAATTTTCTCTTGTGTTCCTCTGCTTCTTTTAAATTGTTAATCTTTATGGTGAGATGTTCCACATCAATTCCAATTTTTGATAGTTCTTCCTTCAAACGTTCTTTGACCTTTCCTGATTCATAATCCTCGAGAAATTCCAGAAAGCTCTCAGCTGTGTAGCAATGAATATCAACAAGGAGGGAGCCACGATTTATGTCACCAACATCTCGGTCTGGTCTATCACCACCAAATGCTCTCCCAAAAGCATCTCTTGTTTCTCTTTTGTTTTTTTCACTTCTGTAGTAATATTCAGCTAAACGCCATGCTGCTACCCCTACTCCTACCCCTGCACCTAATACACCTACTGCCATAGCAATACCTACGAGTGTGTTGTCAGTTTGGATTTGAAAGGTAAATGATTCAGTAGAGATCAACATATTAAATGCTGCTCCACCAGTTTTTGCTGCAACCTCTTTTGCTGCCTCAGTGGCATCCATCTTGAGAATCTAAGGCAAATGCCTAAAACAAAGCAGGAAATTCATCATTTAATATATTAAACTGTTACTTTTTTATTTAATATAAACTCTTATAAATTATTTCGCGAGTTTTCTAATCCACAGCCGTACGAATCAAATTTGATATTCAGTTCAAATTAGATACTTGTGTAGCAAAAATATTAGCAGAAAGAACACTGTCTAGTAGATATCTAAACTGAAAAACTAAACTAAACTAATCTTGTTTATACTGGATAGCTCTATCGGTTATAATCTATCTCAATAAGACATACGTAGTCTTCGACGCTCTGATGAAGTATCGGGTTTAGCGAGACGAAAGCTTTAATAGCGAATTGTTATTTACGTGAGTTACATGGTATTGCCATTCGTAATAATCACAGACGTTTTATATTTATATTTATACTTATGATATTGATTACCTTGCGACCAAATGTTTAAAAGAACGTGATAAAAGTATATACGTATTTTTTGAGTTAGAATAACGACAATATCAATGCAGAAAAGCAGGGGATAACTACGCAGTTGGTCTTAGGGGATAACTCAGACTGGGGGATCGCTGAGACCGTGACACCGGTCTAGAGTTGCACTGACCTTGCTGAGATTGTGAATGATTTTCACTTGCCAGTTTCTTGTATTTGCATTTGTTGGTCCACTGAACACATAATTATATAATATATACCGAAGAGATTTAATACACAATGAAGTGATAAATCTTTTTAAAGATTTTTCTTCCAATATTATTTGGCAATTTTATTTCACTTTTGCTTGCATATTGCTCAATTTAAAATTATATTTTGTTACACACTTGTTCCTACATATACTTTACACTTAAGTTTTAACCTTAGAAATTTCGCGCTCAAAGTAAAGATATCTAGCCAAAATCTACATTTATGAAGTGTTATTTTTGTTATTACGCGAGGTTTTTATTCCACAGCCACAGGTTTGTAACGACCAGTTATACCGAACTTGATCATCATTCCATTATCGTTTTTGCTGGGATGATCAAATTTTATATCACTTCACATCTTCGGTTATACATGCCAGTGTATTGGCCTTCAGTACAGTTGGCCGTTTGGCAGCTACTGCATTTTATTTACCAGTAACGTTCTCCATCACTTGTATTTTCTGCTGTACAAGTGTTCTCCATTTATTGATAAAGATTTATGACTGCATGGCGTTTGAATGCACAGAAAGAGATTCCGAAGTAAAAATGTATAATTATAGTCACTGCGATATTACACTTTTAAATGAGCTGACATATGTGTGTCTGCTGCAGACTGTCCACTACCACCCCCCCCCCCCCCCCCCCGAAGGTGGTGCCACACATGCAGGCTACCTCCACTTAGCCAGCAATAAGGTGTAGCGTGTTTTGGGGCCATGTATAGTGAAGAGACTTTCTTCTCTGATTCTGGAACAACTTTATTGACAAACGAGATTGAACAGCTGAACGTTACAAACGTCTTGTCTAGCTACATCACACCTTCGGTTCTCACATCTCGGTTACTCAGTCTCACCACTCTCGCTTCTAACCTATAAAACATCGAGTTGCTGTCTTTATATATCTTACATTTAAGCGACAGTCAGCTTGCTGAATCATGGTCATTACATCAGTCCTGACTAGCAACAAACTGCGCATGCGTGGTTATTCACCAATACCTTCTTTGCCAAATACTGTATGGTATACAAACATTATCTACGTCAATGTACTACGTAAAACTAATGACCTGGAAACCTACTTACAAGAATGTGGATACAAACCCATGCTAGAGATTAAACATTTTAACGCCTTAGTAAAGTTAAATTATAACAACCACCACATAAGCGTTCAGTGAGTTTAGATAAGCATTGATCTTCCCAAAGCAACCTCCCCCCAAAGACAGTCTAGTCTGTTTACAGATTAACCCCCCACTTGAGAAGTATAATCGTCTAGTGCTACAAATAAATAAGTTGCCAAATTGCAACACTAGTAAAAATGTATACAGTAAATAAATCAAATGAGGCCATGCAGCTACTGTAAAATAAAAATGTTTTATGTGTCTAAGCTTTTATCATTCAACGACATCATCAGAGACAACTGCAATAAGATTGAGTGTGCAAATATATAGCTATATACCGTCTGACATGGGAGTTAAAACAGAATATAAATATTACATGAAAGCAAATAAAATATGTGGTGTGATTGATCTTAATGCATTCATCTCATTGTACGATGAAAGCTTAGACAAATATAAAACTTTTTTTTATTTTACAGTAGCTGGCCCCATTTGATTTTACCTGTATACATATTAAACCACAACATGCTACTGAAGGACACTTTTACTAGTCGATTACTAGTAAAAATACAGACTACAGGCATTAAGGCTGGAGATCACGTGACCAATTGCAAATTCATAGTCATATATGCTCCTAAGTGGTAGCCTTTGCATATGAGAAGTTGTTGTTAAAGTGACATGATAAGTTGCACATATACATGTGGTGCATGTGGTATGTTTGCGAGCTTGGTGTATTATGTAACAGATGTCAATTACTCAGAAAAGACACTGGGGCTCAGGTCAGTCAGATGGAGAGCCAAGGGTCATTGCAAATTCATATGGCTCAATGGTTAGAGGGTCTAACCTAGCATTAGAAGGTTGCAGGTACAAACCCTGTCTGGGGCTCAGAAATCTTTCCTGAGTAATTGAGTTTGACGAACGTCTGTTACATTACACCAAGCTCGCAAACGTACCACATGCACTACGTTACAACTACCACATGCTTATACGACAACTTATCATGTCAAAGTATTTTACTTTTAATAACTCTTTGTTCTTTCCAAAATGCTGAATTAACTCACTGGAAAATCTTCTAAATGTATCGAAAAATTTCTTAACGTGCTCCCGCCAAAATTATGCAGACTTCGACCATGTGTTTTGACTTCTCTCGCATCTTCTCACCAACAGGAGAACAACACGCGGAACAAGACGCGTTATTTACGACCCCATAGGGCATAGGCCATAAAAGTATAAAACACGATAAAAATTCACGACAAATATCTGATTAAATACACTTTAAATATTGAAATAATGTAAAGATAACTTGCCCGATGTCGTTGTTATTCTTCGGTGTACTAATGTGAAGTTCACCCGGATTCTGAAAACCCGTCCTAGGTCAAAAATCGTCTTGCTTTGACGAGAAGAGAACGTCTAGAAAACATTTCATTTTTGAAATCTGTCCTGTTCAAATCTCCTACAGGTTTCGAAATCTTTTAGACCATCATTCTTTTGTCATAATCCAGTGGTTGGAGGATCAGATTTTTAGCATGACTGTAGATTTGTTGATTTGTAGATTCATGACTGTAGATTTGTTGATTTGTAGATTCATCTATAAATGTTAGAAACAACAAGAAACTATTTCTTAAAAGAAATAGCTGTTTCGTTCCGGTCAGTCGTTTATGAGGGGCTGTTTCAACAGCAATGACGAATTTTAGCTCAACTAATTATTTCCCCCATGTAGACTGGCGCGACAATTTTTACTACGCGCCTGCGTTTCATACGACAAATTTAATTTAGACGATTTTTGTTTTGCATATAAACAAACTAGAAATATGCTGAAGCGAGAAGATTATAAAACTACAAAAAAATAATTTAAGCTTCGTCTAATAAAACGAACACACATTTCAGACGTTGTACCGTCTGATCATGACGGATTACTCTCTCCTCCGCAGTCCAGAGGGCAGGCTCTATTGATTATTTCATCAGGTTATTCGCAGTCGCATAAATTCGACTGAATTTAAATGTGACGTGCTAGCGGTCTCGCGATTTTCGTGAGAACGCAATTATTTTTGCAACGTAAATCTTCTATTCAGTAGCAATACTCTTCTGACCGTCCATAGGAGGAAAATAAAACGTTACCAAAATAATTGCTTTCTCGGGAAAATTGCGAGACGCTAGCACGTCGCATTTAAATGTCATGCAGCTGATTTATTTATGACACCGCGGTATTTATTGAATAATCGCCAATAGCAAATCCATAAATTTCCAAGGCCAAACCAAAAGGATCAATATAAATTAGGTCAATAACGGACTATCATCATTTTCGTCGTCATAGGTCATAGTTTAATTCTCGAATCAGAATAATCCATTTAGATGGGCCACAAATGAATGATAACGAACTTCTAGCCTCAAACTATTGACATTGTTCATAAAATAGCTATATTTTAAAATTATTAGACACGCGTGAAACAGTGCGACTGACCTTTTGGAACGCGCAGTTGCCATACATAACGAATGCATTCTCGAGTTCAACGAGGGGAAAGTTCCTACTTTCTACAGCACAAGATTGATGATTCGCTTCGCACGGGATTGTTTACGTCTTCAAATTACCCAAGATCAGCAATATTTTCACTTCGTTTTGGCGTTTAACCACGCCTCCAACTAAATTTTTTATGCGGAATTTTGATTTCATTGGATAAGATCACAGTTATGTCAACAACACTGCACTACGATTGGACGATTTTCATCTGTGATGACAGTTTCTTTTGTGATGTCAATGGAAAGCTAATACAGTAACAGTTTCGTTCCTGCGGGGAACGAAACAAAAACGAAAGCGTCAAACATCTGGGAATTTGTACAGACCGGAAATGACAGTGACTTCCGGATTTAATACCCGCGATAAAATTTTATAATTAACAATTAGACAACGAGCCCGAGTTTTCTATTTAACAAATAGTCAACGAGGCGAAGCCGAGTTGACTATCGCTCATAGAAAACGAGGGCGAGTTGTCTAATTGTTTTAGTATAAATTTACCAACAAAAGTTAAATAAATTCTCGACCATAACATATTCTTCGAGGCTCGTTTAATACTTTTTTTAACTGCCAACAACAAACGTTCAACAGTCATTTCGGACATCTCCTTGGCCCGCACAGTAACTGATGGAAAAGCAAAGTTTTCTTGCATAATTTAGCATGGATTTTCATGTACAATATTGAAACAATATATATCCACTCATATGATTTGTAAAAGTGACAAAAACTTGAAAGAAACATTCAATTTAGCATATAGTTTACATCACGAAATCTTGTCAACAGCAAGCGTAATTTTGAAATGTATTTTGTTTGCAGTTATTTAGTTTTAAACGAACACAGACTGAACAATTTAACGATCTTACCATTAATAATTTCCATTCTAACCATTTTGTAGCCGTTTTTGTTTTCTGTAGAACGTATTGCTTCGCCTAAATGTTCAATTTCGTCTTTCATTTGCCAACTCCGTTATAATTTCGGCGCCATTGTTGCTTAACAGAACAACCGCTGGCTCTAATGATCATTGTTCGTGCTATACTACGCATTTTGTCATTGGTAAATTTTTTTAAAAGAATGACTTTCATTGGTTTATCGCAGAGGTTTATATTATACACTTGTTGACTGGCGCCGAGGGAAACATCGAGTTTTACGGACCCGAAGGCTTCAATATGTCACCCGAGGGCTTTAGCCCGAGGGTGACATTGAAGCCTGAGGGACCGTAAAACTCGATGTTTCTCGAGGCAAAAGTCAACAAGTGTTTTGTTATATACCAAAGACTTTTAAAATACAAAATACAAAACTGCCTTGAAACTCGCAAACGGCGAAAAGACTTACCAAAACACTTTGACTTTGTCTTCGTAATTTCAATTCAAGTCATTCAACTAGGCAAATACACCAGACTCAACACTAAGAACAGCTTTAAAGTTCTCCAAGTGTTTTCAGACCTTTGAAGATATGTATAGAAATTCTTTCTTTCAGAAAATGGACTATTTCGTACCAAACAAGCTCGAAACAATCTCTTCTTTTCAAAATGCCCGAAGAGTCCAAAGTTCTTGATCTGATGCAATAATCGTGTATTCACGTGAACAACGCATGATTAAAGCGACGTCAGAGGGAAACATTGCACTGTTTCCCTCTTCATTGTTGACGTCAGAGGGAAACAGTGCAATGTTTCCCTCGGCAGAAAGAAACACTGAGTTTGTTGAACAACACGTGACCATGATTTGACCAATAGGATTTCATTATTGGCAAACGAAAGTCTTTGGTATATAACAACACCAATTATAAACTCCTGCAATAGCCAATGAAATTCGAGGATTTGCATTATAAACTTGTAAATTTATACTAATTTTAATTAGTATAAATTACTGGTAGGAGGTGCTGACGCCACCACCCAGATTCAGGGTTGGTAACAATGATTTTTTTCTGAGAGGGGAGGCAAAGTAATATTGTGTTCGGGGTCGGCTGGCGTCAGCGTCATGATTTTTCTACTTTTATTATAAATATTATCACTCGTTATATTTCCCATTGAATGTAAAAACATAATATCAGTCTTGAGCAATGTCATTAAGTAAAGCTGTACCAGAAAGTCCAAGAAAAATCTACGCAACTCAAAATATAAACACAAATTGCTGTCGCCTGTGTCGTTCTGTTTGTGATGTGCAACACTCAAAAAATGTATTCAAAATAAAGAACAAGAAACTCTTATCGGCCGCAGAAGATATACACTGTGATTCACTTCCCAATGTCGACTCACTTCCACGTTTGGTCTGCAGAGCTTGTGAAAGGCGACTTAACAGTTTCGAGACTTTCAAGTATATTATTTCTGAAAGCCAAGCCACTTTCACTCGAGTTAAAAGATGCAGTACTTCCACTCCTCAACGGCATCTAAAAAAGATTGAAATGGGACCTGTATCATTTACTTCAACCGAAAACCAACATGACAAAAAGGTACGTAAAAAATGGGCTGTTGTTCTTTCGTATTAGAGTAAGAAATAATTGAATGAAAGCTCCACAGTGTTAAATTAATGTTTAATCAGTTAAAAAATAACTTTCTTTCGTACGCTTAATACGGCTGGTTTTGACTCAGGAAAATGTTCCTCAGTTTTATGAGCTTTCGTACGGAACTAATGGTTTTAAGACAATAAAAACTTTTCTATCCGTTGATTTATTAAATTCGCCAAAGAAAAAATGTACATTACAAATACAAAAAAAAACCCTACAAAACTACCCTAGAAAGAAAAATGGCAGGGACACCACAACAGCAATCGCCAATTACCGTGGGCCATTAATTTGTTAAATTATTGATATTTCGTTTTCATATGTTTTTGCGACCGATTCAGTTTGACAAAAGTAAAATCCTCTATCCTTCCCCGGCAATAACCGACAGAAATTCATCAAAATGAAAAACACCTGAAACTCACAATATAAGATTTGTCGTCCCGACAAATCGTAGTGTGTAAATGGACGTCCGATTCATGTCGTGAGTGCTGGCGTGAGCAAGTCCCGACACTAAAAATCGGGAGAAAAATCTGTAGCAAAGACACAGATTTCTCCAGAATCGTAGCGATTTTTTTTGGTAACTATGACTACTGAACTAACGCACGTATTAAAACTCGCGTATAAATATTTACTAGAAATACATGAACGCAATAACCCCTCGCCCGCTTTTGCATGAATTTTTGTAAATACCTCCTGATATTCCCTCCGATTAGAAACTCTTGCGCTCTTTGTTATTGGGGGCCTGGAAATAGCCACTCCTGTTGATCAAAATATAGTTTTAATTCTAGTAGAATATTTGAAATAAAAAAACTACAGTTTTAATAACTCTATTTTTTTTAAGAAAAAGGTAACGAGGAGCAAAGAAAAATTTAAGGATGATATTTCGTGAAAATATTGAGATAAAGAAAATTTCACGTTGCTTCCAGGGTTTGAACTCAACCATGTTACCGTGCAAGCCGACTATGTTAACCACCAGACTATTGAGGCAGGCGGAAAAATTTTGTCAAAATATTAGGGTTATATTGTACACTAAATCTTTCTTTCCATGTTTACAAAAAAACATCACTACAGCAGCCACGGCAATATCCATTTATGACATTTCAAAGTGCTGAAATTGTTTTCATCTACATGTTAATAAATACTTCAACAGTATTTGTACATTTTACGAAGAAAAATTGCTCCTTTTCCGATTTTTATGCCAAATTATGGACAAGCTACGTTAGTCACAAGTGGTTTTACAATAAGAAAACTATTTGAAGAAAGATATTAAGACGGCAGCCACAGATAAAAAATACAACAGGCAAGCAAACTAAACATGCAATGGATAAGTTTAAAATACTTTAAGGACACACAAAAGAGAAAACAAAATTAACAGCGATAGGATATACATAAGGAAAGTGGGAAACTCGAACAGTTTTGCTACTAAATGTTCGTGATTACTGAGAGCGGCTGCTCAATATTTTTACCGTAAACTGAAACCGTTTCGCCAGCCTTTATTTCTTCGTCGGTTTTCAAGTTTCACTCTTGCTTTCTCCTTCTTTCGAGTTTCGTTTTGACGGGTTTCCTTCTACTCAAGACGTTGTTTTGCTTTATACGTTAGACGTTGATTTGTTTCTGTTCTTTCAAAAGTGATATACGTTTCCCAAAAACTCCTTTCTCAAGTCTTTTAATATTTATTTGTTAGTTCAAATCTTTTTGTCAAGAACTATATTGTCCCCAGTGCCCCACAATCTTAACCGCGCATGGTCCGTCCACACATATATACAAATAAACTAGAAATACATAAACGCAACAACCCCTCGCCCGCCTTAACGTGTATTTTTGTAACACCGCCCCCCCCCCCCCCTCCCCATGTTTTAAGCAAAATTTCCAGTCGAAAATAGTTATATAACAGTGGTTGAAGAAAGAAGAGTCGAAGCAAAACTTAGATTTAACTAGAAATACATGAATGCAACAACCCCTCGCCCGCTTTTACATGCTTTTTTGAAACACCCCCCACCCACCCACCCACCCACCCACCCACCCTCTCATTAAAAAAAGCACTCCTGATTATACAGCCAATATAAAAACAAACAAATATAAAAACAAATGATATTAAATCCTTGGGATATTAAATTATACAATTTATGGATAGGTCGATAGGCAACCTCGTCCCCAGGGCATTTTGCCTCCACGTTGGGAGTCGGCGAAAATGGCCCTGGCATCGGCTGGTCACGTGACACCCAGAATTTTGGGGTGTTTTGGCAAGAAAATTTATGCGGTCTTTGTGTTTCGTTTTTGTATAATACGTATACATGAATAATAAATAAGAAATATTTAACGCTCTGCCGAATCACTCATGTGAACCTTTATCATAAATACAACTGGCTAGCATTATTCATCATGATACTCCCCACGATTATCCAGGATACATTTAAATGTCGGGAAGAAACATATATCTGATGTTGTTCTTGACATTAACCAAAGCTATCGTTACAATTCTTTGGATGAACTTCGCAGAGTGGACTTATTGCAATTCATATTTTGATGAATAAATTACACTGTATCTGAATTAATCAAGTTTTTAAACCGGCCAATCCGATTATAGAATCGACCAGCCGATGCCAGGGCCATTTCCGCCGACCTCCCAACGTGGAGGCAAAATGCCCTGGGGACGAGGTTGGTCGATAGGATGACAAAACTGATTTAAATCATTTAATGAAAGTTGAACATATCAAAGCAAAACTTAGATTTCATTATTAAATTCTGGTTGTAAAAAATATATTGTTTTTAGGAAGTTTCAAAAGGGATTATTTCTAGCAAGCCTTCAAATGGCTTCTCTATGCATGTACACTTTGCAAAGGCAGAATTATAAGTTGACAGCTCAAAAATTACATTTATAATAGAGTCTGAGATAAAAACACTTCAGTAGAATCGGATTCCAGAAAGAAGTATTAAACAGACAACGTTTCAGTCGAAAATTTGGAATCACAGCCAAGAAAACCGACAAAGCCCACGTCCACCACGGTTAACTCATTCCTGTCCGGGGGCTTCCCCAGAGGTGAATAAAATCGTCTGGCGTTAGCCAGAATAAAATACTAAAGACCAATTCGGACGAGAAAGAGTTAAAGAGATAGTTTATAACTCATTCCTGTCCGGGGGCTTCCCCAGAGGTGAATAAAATCGTCTGGCGTTAGCCAGAATAAAATACTAAAGACCAATTCGGACGAGAAAGAGTTAAAGAGATAGTTTATAACTCATTCCTGTCCGGGGGCTTCCCCAGAGGTGAATAAAATCGTCTGGCGTTAGCCAGAATAAAATACTAAAGACCAATTCGGACGAGAAAGAGTTAATATAAGCGTGATATAAGCCTAAGATAGTGTTTTAAGTCAGTTTTAGTTAAGCTGACTCATGGTTAATTTGGACGAGCAAAGGGAGAGCACGAAAACGTGAAGCTGCATGTATATTGTTTTAGGACATAAGGACAAAATACAAATCCCCTACCGTTATAAACTTGAACGATTTTGAGACCACTGAGTGACCACAAACACTGCAATCCAGCTCGAGGTTTTGTTTACCATACGGCGTTTGGTTTCTTCAGGACCTCTGGTTTCGCTTCAACATATATTAAACTGGCTGTTTGTATCATTTTCTTCGTTGTTCTCTTTTATTATTTAAGTAGAGCAGGCTCCATTTCGTTAATTAAACGAAAGCAAAATACTGACAGATTTTTAGTTTTCTTGTCGCTAGTCACCAGTGTCCAACTATTCTTACCGCGTGACACCGTACCAAACATATATATATATATATATATATATATATATATATATATATATATATATATATAAATAAATAAATAAACTATTTCCCAGATTTCGGCTCCCTCGCTTTTTCTACACGCGTGTAAAATGGACTCCACGCGTGTCGAGATTAGCACCCTCACCGGGCTCCGGGCCTTCGGCCCGTCGCCCGGCTCGGGGATAAACTCCGGTAGTCTGGTTGTAAAACATATTTTGTTTATTCGAGGTTTCGAAAGGGTTTTTTTAGCAAGCCTCTAAATGGCTTCCATGTACATGTTTTGATTTCAAATGGTTTCCATGTATGTTGTTTATTACAACACAGAACTCAAGCAACCTAATCTGCCTAATCTGAAAATTAATAGCCCAAAAACTGAAGAATATATAATATAGACTAATAAACCACACTCCAGTGTAATTGGACCTGTGAGATGAAGCAAAATGCAGAATTTGATTCGAAAATACATAAAAATATGAAAAACATGCCCCGTCCTATAGAAAAACTTGATCTTGACTGGCGTCTTCAGCAGGACACGTCGGTAAAAATAAACTAATAACTTAAAACCAGCAATTGAAACAAAGCAAAAATATACAGTATTAATCAGACTGTCAAGGTGAAACTGAAATAGCAAACATTTATTTCAAAGTATTGAGGAAAAAACATGGAAAACGTTTGTCACGACTCACGACACGTTTTAAGAAAACAGCTGACATTCTCAGTGAGATTTTTTCAGACTTATCTTAAACCTTGCCGTTTCTATCGCTATCATACACTACACTGACTTTCCCGTTGCCTTCTCTCTCTAGTGTACTTGTTTACCTTTTTTTTCTGACTGCCTCAGTTTGTTAGCTTCGCTTTTCTTTGCTAAGCAAATAACTTCCCTGCCTTCTGGCCCTTCCACTGTTTCGTTCAGTTGTCGTCGTGACAGTTCTGTACGTTCTTTCAATCTTTTCGACTTTCGCTCAACGCTTTTCCTTCGAGTTAATAGTTCTTGTTGCTTTCCCTTAAAGTTTCCTTGCTGTTTTATTGAGCTCAGCATTTTCTCTTTCCATAGTGACAAATAACAGTATTTTCGCATGTATATTTCCATATTAATGTTCCCAGTGCCCCACAATCTTCACCGCAGTCGTGGTCCGTCCACACATATTTAACAGTTATACCATGAACTCGAGTTGTATATGAGCTCATAGCCAACGAGGTGCTTCGCCGAGTTGGCTATTAGTTCGTATACAACGAGAGCGAATGGTCTAACTGTTTTATTATATAGCCAAGCACTGTACTAGAGGCAAAATTACAGCGAAATGTTTGAAACAACAAACTTCCGGCATAGGCAACTAATACTTCCGCCATGCGTATTGATGCATTCACATGGAGTTTCTCGCTGAGCTGTTCGGTAAACAGCTTCGAAATGTTGTATAAATGTTGCTCGAGAGGCAAAAAATGTGTTAAACAGATCAACAAAAAAGATTAAAAGGTACCTTTATGAAGTCAAAAGGTGGGTCAGTTGTTTATATTAGCATTTCTGTCGTGTAAAAGGTTTTGATTTCATGCAAAAATGAAACTGAAACACCTTCGGCAGTGAAACTAAATTACTTAGTTGGTTGTTTTTGAAAAAGAACATGCTTTTTACTGCTCCAAATGCTTATCTAAATCAAAAGTCTCTTTACTGGTGATCTCCTACGAAATGTGTATTGTAAGCTTGATTTTAACCGCGAGTTTCTTTGTTTAGCAACAAATTAATATCAACCCGTTAATTTAGTCGGGTTTTTGAAGTAAAAAGACGTAATTTTTAGGTGAATTTTACAATTTAACATGCTAAATTGTGTATTTGTTAATGTATTATTACACAATGTTGTTTTTGCATACATTGGTTTGGGGGTGTTGATGTTTTTCTGTATAAAAATCCGTCAATTTCAACTCTTTTCGGCAGTTTAAAAAAACATGCCGCCATCTTGTTTTTCCTCTACTAGTAGGATATGAGCTGATAGCCTGGTAGTAGGGAACCAATCAGATTACGCAAAAGCTCATATCCGATAGCATGCTATATAATAAATACAAATATTCAGATCGCTCAAATTGATTCGTATTGTAACACGCGTGTAAAGTGGACTCCACGCATGTCGAGATTAGCACCCTCACCGGGCTCCGGGCCTTCGGCCCTACGCCCGGGTTCGGGGATAAATATTCAGATCACAGAAATTCGTTCGCATATCACGTTTGTCCACGCGTGTAAAATGACTCTACGCGTGTCGAGATTAGCACCCTCACCGGGCGCTGGGCCTTCGGCCCTCCGCCCGGGCTCGGGGATAAAAACAAAAAAGAAAAGATGTCGACTGTGAATATAAACGAGTGCATTACAGAGGAAAATAATATGAGTAAAGAGGTAGTTGTAATTGAAAAGCCTTTGCCAAAAGCGGGTAAAAAGAAAAGCAGAGCGTTCACGGAAAAAGAAACCCTACTATTAATATCAGAATGGTTTAAATATCCACAGTTGTACGACAAAAAAAACTAGTGAGTACCATGATAGGGATAAACGAGTTATTGCCCGTCAACAAATGGCTTTTTCACTAAGCCAAGCGATGGGATACGAGGACAACGAAGAAAAACAAATTACAGGTACGTCTGGTATTTATTTACATAACTTATTCTAATACAGTATAAAAATATTGAGAATAACTGAAGAAGTTGTCCTTCGCACAGCGAAATGAAACTGTTAAATGCAAAGTTGCATTTGTGTTGGCTTTGTTTTTATTAGTAGTGATTTAAACAAATATACATAATGGTACAGTCTGTAGTTTTAAGTTTTAGACTAGCTTAACAAAAGGTACGCATAGCGTACATGTATCTGCGCTCAAACGTTAGCCTAATAAAGTAATAGATACTTCCCTTTTAGAACGTACTAAAATAGAGAGGTCGACTATACATCGTTTTCATCTGACGTCACGGCGGCCATATTGGTGTACGGTATGAGAATTAGCTGTTTCTTATTCAAATATTTCATATTGTTTCACCACCCCAATGGGGCCACCGATCACGTGAGTGAAAACGATCTATAGATTTTAAACCCAAGATTAAGATTATTAGTGTTTATAACTATTAAGTCTATCTCTGTTATATATGGCCCCAGGTATGACCAGACTGTTATTGATGAGACAAGAAAGCATGTAGATGAAATGACTGTATTCCAAAAGCTTATTATTTACAAGTTATCAACACGAACTGTAAAAGTAAATGACAATAAAATGATATACATGTAGATTACAATAACAATGATATAAAAATTTTTGTCCGTCAACATTAAACAAGAGTAATTGCTTTAAACATGTAGAAACTGAATATTTTGAGGACCCCGTTATTGGAGCTTGCCTCTAGTCTATGCCATTTTCTGACGAATCTAATCAAATAAAACAAATTGAATTATATTCTTCATGAATCACAACACAATATTAACATCGTCTATTTAGCTCTTTAACTCGTTTATTTCGGTGTTAGAAGCAGACGACAGGGGGAGTTGATGCATTTTAGGAAACTGCGAAACTAACATTGAAGTTTGTATAACTCGTTATCTTTCCAATGAGGAGAAGTTGGCATATACCAGTTGTTTTTCTCATGCTAGCCAATGTTGTAGTTTTATAACTTGGACAAGTGATAGTGTCTTTATCAGTTTTAGCTTTTTCTAAGGAGTTATTACAGACTATGCATGATGAAGTTTTTTTGCCATGTCAATTCCAATAGATGTAATGGCAGTGATGAGGTTGTCTTGTATTTCTGGTAATGCCAAGTTGGATGTCATGATTTTCAAACATTAATGTCAATCCATTGGTGGTATCAATGAACTTGGCATCACAAAAAAGCACACTTTAATCACGTTCGGGATGTTTTAACTCGTGGCAGTGTGTATCTCGTCAATGGTGTTCTCTCATAACGCAAGCGTCGTTGACTCTGTGTGAACTGCAATGACACAGTCTGCTTTATGTTTTATTTGTTGATAGTGTACTACAGCTCCTTTGCTTTCAGACTTGCATGGTTATTATGTGGTTTTGAAGTCCATTGTCTCATATATGCTCGCTGTGGGCAATCTCTAACAGTGTAGAGGTGACTTCAAGGTGATTCATTAATTGGGAAATCAACAGATGCAGGTGATATTTTAGCTGATTTGGTAATAGCATATTCCTGATTGTTAAAGTCAAATGTGCTTGATCTGCTTTGTTTAGTGCCCACAATTTTGAAAGGTCTGTTGCAGGTTGATTTTTCCAGAAGACAAACATATCAGTTACTTTGACAGCTTCTTCTTGTGTTGTTTGAACTTTGCAGCCAAAGTATTTTCTTCTGGACTTGTTTACTGTCTTGTTTGGATTAGGTACTCTACTAGTGAGAGAAAAATGTAAGTGTGATAAATATATTATACATATGTCGATCTATATAGGACCAGTTGCAAGAATACAACTATCATGCAGGCCTTTCAGCTGGAAATCAAAGGCAATGACCCTGAGCTTGTATATCAGTACTCTAACCGAGTATATTATATATATATATATATATATATATATATATATATATATATATATATATATATATATATATATATATATAAATATGGTGAGTACAATTAATAATTATATATTAAAGATTACAAGTGTTTTAAAAAATAATAACATTTAAATAAAAAAGTAAAACGAAACGGCTAAAGTAAATAAGGAAAATTATATGGCAGAGAAGAAGGGGGTAACTAACGTCTTTAAAATGAAAATAAAATATGCTCACCTGATAATATTGTAACTTTGGAAACTGAAATAAATAACAATAATATAAAAATACTTAATTGTCAAAGTATCGTCTCTATTGTATTCAAACTACCTGTCTGCTATTCAGAGAGAAATTATCTCCTTATTTGGAGCTACATGTGAAGCGTTTATGCACTGTAAGATATACCCACTATGCATAAGCTACCAATGATCGTACAATAGTACTGGGGTACAGTACATGTATATGCAATTATTTGTTAAAACAATTAATTAATGCACAAATTGATTTGTGATCAGAAAAATAGGTTTCTAACACGTGACTTTTAGTTTGTGATTCTGGTAAATTTGTATAAATATGATCTATAGCGGTTTGGTTGTCAGTAGTATATTTGGATATTAGTTGTCTGTAATTATTTTCATTAACAAATAGATTATATAGAGGTCTTCTACTACATTCATCAAGCCAGTTAATGTTAAAATCACCAATAACAATATTGAACTGAGAAGTTGAAAAGGTGAGTACCTCATTTAAAGCATGACACAATTGCTGTACTGGAATTTTAGGTGAGCGATATACACCTATTATCGTTACATGTGGAAGAATCATTACTTTCATAATAGTTATTTCAATACCATTAATATTATGAGCACGTGGATAGCCAGGGATAAAATCAACCCTGCTGAGCACTGCTGTACCTCCATAAGGTCTTGAAGTCAGAGAAGATTGAGCATCATTTCTAAATAAGGTATACCCATCAATTGTATACATATTATCATTATCTGAATTAGTAAATCTTGTTTCTGAAAAAATATTGATATCAGTAGAAGTATAATTTAAATCATAGCGAACATCATCAATATGTCTGTGCAATGATCTTGCATTAAGGAAGCAAAGTTTAAATGATACCGGATCAAAACTATAAACAGGAGACACACTAAGTTTAAGATAGCGCTCTGTTCTTAGACTCTCCATTTCAGTCTTCACATAAGGATTGACAGCTATTTTTTGTTCACACAAATCAGTGATATACAACCCCTCTATGGTTGTTACTCTGCTAAGACCAACATAATGTATATGAGGTATTGCTCTTCTAGTGTTAAAGTTAACAACTATTTTTTGCTCAGTATCACCTTGTGATCGATGAATTGTTTTTGCAGCAGCAGGCCGCAATGGAAACTGTTTTCTGACAACTTGTGCAACTTGGTTTCTACCAACAGCAAACTGAGTAGTAATTGGTTTTATTGGAGTCCATGTGGGTGAAATACCCTGAACATAAAGTTGTCTATTCTCATGTCTAGTCTTCTCACCAACATCAGCATGGTCAAACTGTACCCATATTATCCCTGATGGTTTATCTCTTTGGTTTAATTGTATCTTTTTAATAACATTACCAGCACCATTTGTCATGCCATCTTCAGTTCGTACATTTACTGCTACTTCTGTTCTTTCACCTACCGATAATTGGAGGTTTGAAATAATTTGTTTAGTCTTCCTGGGATCACTTGGTATTTGACTGATAATTTTATCTCTGAGTTGGGCAGAGTTAGCTCCTATCACACTATCAACTGCTCTTATAGAGTACTTCTCACCAGTTGCTGCATGATGGACCCTTGCATTGAACTCATTTACCTTAATATTTTGGATAAACAAATGTGGTACATCCATTGGATCATGTGCACCATTTTCTTCAATCATTCTTTCTTTAATTTTTAAAATGTCATCTTTTGTGTGATTGCCTTCTCTTAATCTATTTAAAATTTCAGCAAACACTTTGCTCTCTCTCTGTCTCATAATTTCCTTAAGCTCAAACATTTTAAAGTAGTCTTGCCATAGATTAGGAGCAAGAATAGCATATTCTGAATTGTCAAGCTCCTTAAATATATATCTATCCATCACTGGTTCTAACTGAAACAAGTCTCCAATTGCAATTATGCTTACACCTCCAAAGTTTTCTTTGCTTCCCTTAATATCTTTGAGTCTGTTGTTTATCTGAACATTAAACATTGTACTACCCACCATTGAAATCTCATCAAGGAATATTAATTTTACACCACCAAGTTGACTTCTTAAGGTGTTCAGTCTGCTTGAGTCAAGAGGTTTGTAATTCTTTAATGATTGACATGCTGGTATTGCGAGGGCACTGTGGATTGTATTCCCTTTAATATTAAAAGCAGCTTTACCAGTTGGGGCAAGCAATAACACCTTTACTTGATGAAAGTCATCACCAGCTCTTGTATTGTAATGTTTTAGTGCTGCTTGATACAGTGCTTTAGTCAGATGTGATTTTCCAACACCAGCTCCTCCACTGAGAAAACAGTGAAATGGCTTATCTGTTGTTTTAATCAGATGTAAAATGTGAAAGAAGAACTCTTTTTGTTCTTTGTTCAGTTTCTGTACCATTTGTCTGTAATCACAGTCCTCTAATTCATTTAATATAAGTTGTTCACTATTTGAGGCAGTAGAAGGGATTCCAATATCACTGGAAAGATCATAATTTTCATTAAAATCAGGATGCAGGTCTTGAGCACCCTCAGATTCATCTTGGCACTCAATGTTCTGTGTTCCCGGGGCAATTAAGTCATAATTATCATCATTATCATCCATGTTACTTAATTGATTTTGAATTTCATTTAAGTCTTCACTGCATATAGCATACTGTTTCAATTGCTCATCTATTAAATGTTTTACTTGAAAGAAATATTCTTGATAGGAAGAACAATTACCAATCAAGTCAGTTTGTTCATTTCGCCATGCTGTAAACAGCATGATTAGTTCACGATAATGTTTCTCAGAATCTACTTCCTTATTAAAGCAAACACTTCGTATAATTCTAGCTTTTGATCTCTTCTTATTTTTTGAAGGCTCTTTTTCTTCCTCCTCCTCTTCATCATCATTAATACCATTAAAGTTTGTTTCAATTGGAAGATTATCAATATCAAGTTCGTGAGATTTTTTGACATGTGGCTTACCACATGAATCATACTATGCAGCCCAGTCAGCAAGAGATACATGCTCAAGGCTAGCAGGTCGTTTGGTATATCGCTTTAGCAGACCTGTTGCATAAATTTCTTCTGAATCATCTTCCATTTCATTGATGTCATTCATTGGTTTTAAAATACAAACCCTGTTTTCTGGAGGTGAGGTATTGATGAATACCACTTGACGAGATGATTTTCTCATTGCAAGTTGAAGCACAATATAAACTGCTTCCTGTGCACTAATTTCAACATTGTTCAAAAACTTATTACCAATGTCTCTTACTTGTTGTTTAATAGTAGAGTTTCCTCGCCTAGCTTCAGCACACGCAGTTCTCAAAAGTTCACTCATGCCTTTTTGTGCTTTAGAAATGTATGATACAATGTACATTGCACAAAGGCAAGCAGGGTTATAATTATTTATTCTTAATTCATTTGGCTGCCTCTTTAAAAATATGGTTGGTGCATTTAGCCCTGATTGTATAGCAAGCAAATAATTTTGCTCAGTTATATCCAATTTTATTAACAGTTCATCAAATGTGATGTCTTCACCCTCTTTCAAATCATTCAAATGCTTTTTTATTGATTTCCACATATTTTTGTGCTTTTCACTGTTTTCCCCATCAACATCTAAGGGATAAAGAATTTTTGTTGACCGCATGGGCGGCTGTGGATAATTGAAACGACATTGTGCCTTAGATTTTTTTCTACAAGTGTGAGAATGGCGATGGACTTGTCTGTTTACAAGTTTATGTAATTCAGGGTTATCAGTTGGTCTTTTGCAACTAATTATTTTATCAATAAATTCTATAACTTCAATATCATTATCAACACCAAAAATTGGAGCATCTTCCAACCATATTAACATATGAATATGAGGTGAGCCTCTTTGTTGATACTCAACTCTATAAAACCAATCAGCAATCTTCCCTAGAGGTGCTTGACTACTCATGAGAAAGTTTCGCAAAAACTGATTTACTTGATAGTCAAAATGTCTTGCACATGTAACAGGATCACTTTGAATTAATTTGCATTTTTCCTCCCAGTTAAGATTTTCTACCTCAGTGTCGGTGTATTCTTTGTTATCAACAAGTTTACTAAGTATTCGAAGAAGATGAACCCATTGTGTTTCTGCAGAAGAAAAACTGCAAAATAATGAGGCTGAGCCTAATTGTCTAATCATGGCAAATATATCTTTTTTAGCCTTTTCAAAATATGGAGGCGAGCCTCTTAATGCTCTCAGAAACTTAAACCCTTCATCGTGATGAATTAGTTTTTCTAATGCCCCTTTTTGTTTGAGCTGACCTGCTTTAATTGATCCATTGTTTCCTTGACATTTCCTTAAGGCAACTTGAGATTGCCCAAGTAAGATTTTCATTTGTAGTTTCTTTGTTTTAAAGAAAATATTCTCAACACACATAGCAGCTCTTCTGTCAGACCGTCTTAACTCAGATTTGCAAATTTCGCTATAATGAACATCTGTAATTCTGTTAGTATTGTCTGGTCGTTTTTCACCAAGGAAGATACCTGGATATGCCAATTCTTCAGAATATTTATCTCTGAAAATACTTAGAGGTGTACTGCCCTCACCTGGTGCAACATTCAGAATTTTTTGACGTTCATTGTCTGTCATGAAATCAGTTGCTGTTAACATGGTGTCTGTAACACCAGCATGTATTTCTACCTCATCCTCACTCCAGGTATCTTCATCGTTAACTGGTACTTGATCATAACTTATTTTTTCTGTTTGATGTTCATTTTCCTGAATATCACCTTCACATTGTAGTAATAACCCATTGGAATAATTGTCAAGCCAATTTTGATTAAAACTTATACCTTCTTCTCTATAAAGAGTACTGTTATTGACAAGCCAGTTCGCAGCTTGTACTACTTTGTGTGGCCGAACATTTAATGATAAAGCTGAACTTTTATATTGTAGTTTTCTCTTTAGATTTACTTTAATGGTTCCAGTTTCATCTGGTAACCTTGGTAACATGCTAATGGTATTAGAAATATCTGCTGGTACATTGACAATATTGCCATTGATTTTGAGTTGTCTCCCTCTAGGAGCTTGCATAAGTTTTTGAAATGCCAATCTAGGAGCAAGCAATCGACATTCCAATTCATTCAGGTCAAAAAATGTTGGTTTTACTGTGAATTGCATCCCATTTATGGCAGCACAAGGTGGTACTTTATTCTTTACTAAGTAATTATAACATGATCTACACAACCATTCAATGTTATCAACACTTGTTTTATGAAGAAGATTTTTTTCAATAGCAGGATTAGTTTTCTTTAGTGTTGCAGCAGACAACACACTGTGTTTATACCACAATTGGTCACAACAACTGCATATATAAAGTGGTCCTTGGGACACAATATTATGGAATTTTAAAATTAAACTTTGTATTGATTGATTGACAGGTTCAGATCGTTTTCTTTTCATATATTCCCTGTTACACTCATTTCTTTTCTGCTTAGACTGACGGTCCTCAGTTGATCGTTTTGTTTTCATATATTCTTTCTTACATTCATTTCTTTTCTGCTTAGACTGAGGGTCCTCAGTTGATCGTTTTGCTTTCATATATTCTTTCTTACACTCATTTCTTTTCTGCTTAGACTGAGGGTCCTCTGTTGATCGTTTTCTTTTTATATATTCCTTTTGGTGCTCATTCATTTTCTGCTTAGACTGAGGGTCCTCAGTTGATCGTTTTCTTTTCATATATTCCTTCGTACGATCATTTATTTTTTGCTTAGATGGAGGGTCCTCAGTTGACCGTTTTGTTTTCATATATTCCTTCATGTAAGCATTCTTTTTCTCTCTACAAGACCCTGTTTTCTTTGTATATTTCTTCATGTGAATATTTTGGTTCTTTTTAAAATTATGAATATTCTCATCAAGCAGTCGATTTGTTAAAAAGTTTCCCTCTAATTTTTCCAAATCAGTTTGTGGATTTTCAGATAAATTTGAACTTGCAGAAAACGGCACTGTTGATACATAATGGTATTCATCTATATGTCCCAAAAAAACATCAGTTGGTCACTGTGTCGAAGATACAGCTCGTATAAAATTGACCTCACAAAAATGTTCATGTGACTCAGTAATAACAATTCTTAAATTAAGTTGATCAGCAACAGCTTGTATAATCAAACCATCACACCATGTTCCTTGCATAGACATATTATTAAGGTATTGTAACCAAGAATACTCTGTATTGCTTTCAATAAATCTCTCAGGATTCTCTCTCATATATGCAATACCAGCAGCTCTAATATCTAAGTGACGACCTGGGTCACCATATAACTGATGTGAAACAGCTCGAAAGAAACAATCACCTGCACCACCAACATCAAGTGGTGTCAACTGAAATATACGTAATCTTTGCTCTAATCGTAAATGTGATGGTATTGTTATACTAGTTTCATTAGTGCTCTTTTCCACAGGACCTGGGTTTAATTCAATATCCCCAGACATTAAAAGCTTTTTTTTAGATTCATGATATTGTTGATTCTCAAAATTAGAATTGGCACATGGACTGTTGAATACATAGGACAAGGAATGTTCAGCTACGCCAATGCTTTTCTGAACTTTAACAAAATTAACTGGTGTAAAATACCAGAAGGTCTTCATGAAAAAATGTTGCATGTGCACAGATTTTAAACAATATTCTTTAAAATTGGTAGCTAACTTGTTTAAAACAGATGACACAGGAGTCGATCTTTTAAGAACATACTTAACTATTCGTCGATTTTTTCTCTTTCTCATGGCTAATATAATTTTTTTGAGAGGTATTCTAGATGGTTCACGGTCTCTATATCGTTTGACATTTGGCTGTATAATTAACTTTCTTACAGAAGATCTGTATTCATTTAAACAAAGATCTGAATTGTAGGTATCGTAGATAGCATTTATAGTTTGCTTGTGAACTACAACAGGTTTCGTATAGTGTTGTGGATCATCTTGCCTCACAAGGGCTCATTTTTTCTCAAAAGAGCCTCATTATTTCCCTGAAGGGGCTCATCATAATTCCTCTGATTATTTAGAGGCTCATTTTTTCTCCGAAGAGGCTCATCATAATTCCTCCGAAGAGGTTGATTTGCCCTCCGAAGAGGTCGATTTGCCCTCCGAAGATGTCGATTTGCCCTCCGAAGAGGTTGATTTGCCCTCCGAAGAGGTCGATTTGCCCTCCAAAGAGGTTGATTTGCCCTCCGAAGAGGTTGATTTGCCCTCCGAAGAGAGTTATCCTTTCTTGTAACTAGCTCTATCTGGCCCATCTGGTCAAACACGTGTTCGCCCACTTGACCGTCTTGGCTGGATTTGACTATTTTAACCAGCCTTTGAAAATCTTTTGTGACTCCATACAACCTACGAAAACTGTTGTAGATCACACTTGCAAATTTACTACAATTCATCTTCAAAATACTTACCAAATTGTAAAGAGTTCTTCTTGAATGTGTTCTTGAAACAATGGCGTCGAAATATCAAAACGAGAACAACCACGAAAACCGAGAGGATGGCGACGAAATATCGTAAACACGAACGGATTGAAAAATACTTGTTCCCATCGTTCAGACTGACAGTTCGTACGTTGACGCCAAAAAATCCTGACATCCGATTGTCCCCGATATAATTGTCGCGCATTGGTTAGAGTTACACCACAGCGCACACTACAGGTCAGTGGTTACCCACACACAACACGATAGCAATATATCTGCTGCGCAGATACAAAAATCGTCACTCCCTCCTTTATCCTATCGAAAAATATAACACGTACCTTGACTGGCTTCAATATCAGGAAATTTGTTTGATTACTATTAGATCCTTATAAATTTGCTTTGTCATTAAAAATTGCAAATTGACGTTTGTGTAGCTTCAGATGTCCAGAAAAATTTGAAAATTTGAGGACCTACTTTGGCAAGGAGTGTGGACAGGAGTACGAATGGAAACCGAAGTCCGGTTCTGGCCGCACTTGACTCTGTGCTATCACAGGTACCACGCAACCATAAAATCATTCTCCTCGGAGACTTCAACGCTCGTGTAGGCAGAGATCACTCAGTGTGGGGAAATGTTATTGGAAAGGAGGGGGTAGGCAACGCTAACTCATGAAATGGGGTCCAGCTCCTCACCAAATGCGCGGAGCACCAGCTGGTGATCACAAACACCCTCTTCCGGCAGAAGAATAGGAATAAGACATCATGGAGACATCCCAGATCACGTCATTGGCACATGCTAGATTATGTCATTATACGTAGTTGTAACAGAAAAGACGTTCTTATCACCAAAACAATGACATCATCGGATGAGTGCTGGACCGATCATAGGCTCGTACGATCCTCCATGTCCTTTGTCCTCCGTCCAAAACAGAGAAAGGCAAAGAAACAGAAGAGGCCCAAGTATAACTTAGGGCAACTCGATCAGCCTGAGAAACGAGTTGAGTTCCAGACAAAAATCAGTGAAGCGCTGCTGAATGTAGAAAACACCAATGTGGGGTGTCTCTGGCATGGTTTGAAGACTGCCATCAAAACAACATGTGATGAGACACTGGGCACTCAGAAGCGACACCATGAGGACTGGTTTGATGACAATGACGCAGAGGTGGAGCAGATGATCGCTGAGAAACGTAGGAGATTCTCTGTTTGGTAGAACGACATATCAGGAATGAAGAAAAGAAACAGCAATATCACGAAATGAGATCAGAAGTCCAGCACCGGGTTCGTGAGATAAAAAACAACTGGTGGGAGCAGAAGGCGTTGGAGATGCAAGTCCTATACGACACCAACAACAGCAGAGCCTTTTTCACAGCTATTAAAAAGATATATGGGCCAACATCCCAGGGTGTTAGGCCGGTTGTTGGCAAGGATGGCACTCTTCACAAGGACATGGCTGCTATCCGCGACAGGTGGAGAGAGCACTTCTGTGAGTTGCTCAATCAGAATCCCTCTGTAGACAATGCTGAAGTGGAGAAACTGCCTCAACTTCCGATAAAGATTCATCTTGATGAACCACCGACACCTGAGGAGGTTTCCACAGCTATCTGTGCCATGAAGAATAGCAAAGCTGTTGGTCCAGATGGTATCCCGGCAGAAGTATACAAGGCGGCGGGCCCGGACCTTGCAGAGAAGCTGCATGTTTTCTTCACTCGGATCTGGGAAGAGGAAGTTATCCCCAGTGATCTTCGAGACGCTTTGATTGTCACCATATTTAAGAAAGGTGAGAAGACAAGCTGTGGGAACTATCGAGGCATCTCCCTGCTCTCAATAGCTGGAAAGATCCTCGCTCGCATTCTCGCATGCCGTCTCACCCCTATCGCCGAAGAGGTCCTTCCGGAGTCGCAATGTGGTTTCAGACCAGCACGTGGGACTGTCGACATGATATTCTCGGCACGACAGATTCAAGAAAAGTGCAGAGAACAGCATAGAGACCTCTAAATGGCTTTCATCGATCTAACCAAGGCGTTTGATTCCGTGGACCGGCCTACGCTGTGGAGAGTGCTGTCTAGAATCGGCTGTTCTGAGAAATACATAAAAATAGTCCGGCTACTGCATGACAACATGTCTGCATCAGTTCTGATTGATGGCGAGTCTATCGAAAGTTTTGAAGTGAAGACCGGAGTTAAGCAGGGATGTGTCATAGCCCCAACACTCTTCTCGATATTCATCTCCGCTGTACTATACTTGATGAAGGAGAGACTACCCCGAGGCATAGATATGCAATACCGGATGGACGGCAAGCTATTCAACCTACGACGACTGAGCGCTAAGACGCCGACTACTCACATGACCGTGCTTGAGCTCCAATACGCCGATGACAATGCCATAGTGGCCCACACAGAGGAAGACCTTCAAGCAGCCATGGATGCTTTCAGCCATGCCTACAACGCGCTAGGCCTCACACTTAATGCCCGGAAGACAAAGGTTCTATTCCAACCATCACCTGACAACACACATGAACGATAACAGCCAGAGATCACAGCTGGTGAGCAGTGCCTTAGCTCTGTCGACCATTTTACATATCTTGGAAGCTGCCCGTCAAGTAAGGCAGACCTAGACGCTGAAATACAAGTCCGTCTGAATTCAGCTAGTGGTGCCTTCGGACGACTCAGAGCCCAAGAGTTTGATAACAGGGACATCTACACCAATATCAAGACAAAGGTCTACAAAGCCATAATCCTGCCAACCCTGCTATATGGTTCAGAAGCTTGGACCACCTACAGTCGCCACCAGGGGCGGATCCAGGATTTTTCGTACGTTGGTCAAAATTTTCGTTTGTGAACATTCGGGGAGGGGTACGGAATTTTTTCCGGGGGGGGGGGTTATGGTTAGTTATTAATACCCACACTAGATCTATTTCGGGATTTTCGGTAAATAAAACGAAGACAAAGGCCGAAAAGTTTATAATGCTACGGTAAAAAATATAGAGCAGTCGCTCTCAGTAATCACGAACACTTAGTAGCAAAACTGTTGAGTTTCCCTGTTTACATCTATCACTGTTAATTTTGTTTTATATTTTGTGTGTCCTTGAAGTACGTATCATATCCGGCATTGCATGTTTTTTCTTGCCAATGCCCCTTACGTTGTATTTTTTACCTGTGGCTGCCGTCTTACCTCCTTTTAAATGGCTTTCTTATTGTAAAACTACATATGACTTAGCGGTTGTTTATAATTTAGCATAAAAATGGAGAAGGAACATTTCTTCTTTTGTAAAACGTACAAAGACTACAAATGCTGTTGAAATATTTATTAACATGTATGTGAAAACATTTTCAGCAATTCAGATTTCGAAATGAAAAATTGTTTTTGTTATATTAGTTTAAATCAATTTAAAATGCCATAAATGAATATAGTTTGAGTAGTTTTCAAAATGCAAATATTTTTAGATACCACGCGATGTTCTTTGTAAACATTACATGGGAAGAAAGAACTGTAAAATATAATCCTAATATTTTAATAAAATTTTGATGCCTGCTTCAGTGGTGTGGTGGTAACGTCGTCGGTTTGCACGCGAACGAGATTGAGTTCAAACCCTGGAGGCAACGTGCAATTTTCTTCATCTCAATATATTTTACGAAATATCATCCTTAAATTTTTCTTTGTTCTTTGTGGCATTTTTCTTCAAAAAAATAGAGTGTTTTTTTTTTAAATTTCATATATTCTACCATTCGCGAGGATCTGGGTACGAGAATACGTTCCGACAGGAGTAGCTATTTCCAGGCCTCCAATAAAAAAGAGCGCAAGGGGAGGGGGGGGGGGGGGGGGGGGAGGTGCTGTAAAAGCGAGCGAGGGGATATTGCATTTATGTATTTCTAGTTAATATTATATTATAATATTGGGCTGTTGCGTAGTTTTTTCAACAGGGAGGGAAGTAGGCAACAACATAATATTCGTGTAATAAAAGTAGTGTGCTGCGTAGGCAGTGTTGAAACAACAATCGAAAAATGGTATAGTAGGTTAATACTGCCGAAACAGAGAAGGTAAGTGGTCTAACGTTTCGAGCGAAGGCCCTTCGTCAGAGGTAATATTCGTGTGTTGCTTACTTTTTATTGGACCGCGCGTTAAACGAAGCAAGAAGTATTATATCATAATCTTGGGCGGTTGCGTAGTGTTTTAAAGAACGAGGCAACAACATAATATTCGTCTGTTGCTCACTTTTCAAAGGACCGCGCGTGAATATAGCATATACTCATTTGGTATATTGGGTGGGTAATTTCTTCATTTCACGGATTGTCGTTTTCTATTTACAATCCGTACGACTGGTTGGCACGAAAGGTACGTATGGTATAAAAATGTGGCGAGCCCTATCCTATGAGTGAAATGCACAGCTGAAGTTGAATAATTATTGAAATAAGCGATGGGTGGTAAGTTAATTCAGTAAAGTTAATTAAGTAAATTACTTCTAAAACAATTTATTTGGTAAGTTCATTGGCGTAGTAAATTTTTTTTAAAAAAACCTTGTCTAAGTCGAGAAAATCAAAGCTAAAGTTTATGTAAATCACGGGGAATCTATATCACATATATAGACCTTCATTAAATATGGATTTTCGTTGTTATCCTCATGAATTATTAATGAGTTTTGCAAATATAATATGTAACAGGTGTTTATATTGTAGAACGCATGCTCTGTTTCGTTAAATCTGACGTAGTCACTGACTTATTTATTTGATTGCGCCATCGTATCATTAATCGTCAGCTGAGTATCGGTCACTTTGGTGGCCTCTCCTTGGTTTTTCTTGGTAAAGTCGTAAAACGGTTAGTCATTTTATAAAACAAATAGAAAATGGCTTTTATGACTCCATACTGTGATAACTGGGCTTCGCCTCGTGTTTCCACTAGGCCTATATATATATATATATATATATATATATATATATATATATATATATATATATATATATATATATATATATATATATATATATATATACCCTTGTGGAAGTTTGAGCACTCTGGGCCCATGCGCACTTCACACTATCTGAATGTACTTCACCGATGCTGTCCCACATGCGGTTGTCACCGACGATCGCATGTGTATAAGTAATTGATGAAATTCATTCAGATTGTTCCAAGCTACACTGATGAGCTGTAGTACAGCGAAACACGTGTCTGTAGATTGAACTATGTACGCTCCTTCACTTCGGTGTTGTTGAGCACTCTGTGAAGTTGCCATGGGTACCTATTAGCGATAATGCAACGCTCACTACCCTTGTGGAAGTTTGAGCACTCTGGGCCCATGCGCACTTCACGCTATCTGAATGTACTTCACCGATGCTGTCCCACATGCGGTTGTCACCAACGATCGCATGTGTATAAGTAATTGATGAAATTCATTCAGATTGTTCCAAGCTACACTGATGAGCTGTAGTACAGCGAAACACGTATCTGTAGATTGAACTATATATATATATATATATATATATATATATATATATATATATATATATATATATATATATATATATTTATTTATTTATTTGTTAAAACTGAATATACATTGCTACTTCAAGTTTCATGCCCGTAGGCAATCTTCAGGCAAAAGTGGAATCCGTTAGTTCATTGAACTGTTTGCTGACGCATGCGCATAGTCTTGCGTAAGCTGGCGTGACTTCTTTTTCTTCTTCGCGTGGTGGATATTTCCCGCCAAAAATCTTCTCTGGTGGCGGCACTTGGAAAAAACTTCACATCTTTTGTTCAGCAAATTCTTCTTGTCGGCTTTCAAGATGTACAACTTCTCGTAGTTACAGAGATTACATCGCTTTCCTCCGATTGCGTACGATGCAGCACGTCTTAAGATTGACCAGCTAATGTTATAAGGCCGTCCGCTTTGCTTCAAACCCCACACATATTTTGACAACTCCGTTTCGTTCGAGTACGTCGTGTTTTTAAGGGATTTCTGATGGTTTCTAAAGCGTTCTTTGAAATTATTGGCGGTCATGCCGATGTATCTCTTTGTTTCACCATTATCTCTTGCAACCACCTTCGCTTGGTAAACGACGCTACTGATCAAGCAATTACCCCGTAGCGGACATTCGTCTTTCTTTCTGCAGTTGCATTTGTTTTCTGGTGGGGTTGCTGCTGATTTCGAGAGAATCTTGGTGTTGTGGGCTGATATGACGCTTTTCAAATTATTCATGCAGCTATAGCTAACTTTTACCGTATTTCTATTAAAGATCTTGTGGAGGGCGTTTGACCTAGGAAAGTGGATGTCGATGAGGTGTAGGAAATCTTTACCGATGTTGGTCTTAACATTCCTGCTGTAGGGAGGATTGAACCATATGATATTTCTTCGCCGTTTTCTTCTGCATGTGTCCGATATGTCGTTTTCGTTGTTGCTGTTAGTATATCGTAAAGTCGAAGTTGCTGCGATGGAGTGCGTTTTCATAGATCGGTACAGATTCTTCGAAGGATTGCTGATCGGATGAAAGTCGTGAGATTCTTTTGTTGATAGATGTTGGCAGTTGCTTTATGATTGATGGTGGATGGTTGGAATGACTGTTGATATAAAGAGGCTCGTTGTTTGGTTTCCTGTATGGTCGGTAGTTTTCATCAGTTAAGTTCAACCTGATGTCTAATAAGTTGACAGTTTGATGGCTGACTTCAACTGTGATATCTAAACCGAATTGCTGAAACAATTTGTGTAATTCCTTTCTTGCTTGGTCAACTACGCGTCCGTTTGTTCCTCTGAGTAAAGCTAACCCATCATCTCGATATAAACCAACAAATTCTTTGCCGAACTTTCCCGCCAATTCATTCAATATGAATAAACCAACGAGTTCGCAAATTTCCGCGCCGTCGTAACTGCCCATTGTTACATCGAACATGGATCGGTTGTCACGCTTAATCCAGGGTTTTTCATCGTTGAAGAGTAAGGATTTGCGTGCATGTTTAATGATAGTGATGTGTTGTTCTGAGATCGGTGTTATATCTTGTGCCCAGGCGATGGCCTTATCGAGTAGGTCTTCTGTAATTGATGGATAGAATTCCTTGATATCAAAAGAAAGGAACGAGTGTTTGGATTTGTCTCTAATGTTCTTAAACCATTCAATAACCGACTGTGTATTTTTCCACTGATTAACACCGATGGTGGATCTAATTTCAGAATTAATGTTATCTAGAATAACTTTGCTTACTTTGCCAAGCTCGCTTTTTGCAGGGTTTATAAGTCGGTACTTTGGGTTGTGTTCGAAGTTTTCTTTATGGTCTTTAAAAGTAACAAATGCTTCACGTTTCGCCATAGTTTCTATGCGGTCGTTAATCGAAATACTTTTCGCAATTTCATTTAGTTCTTGGTTGATATTGTCCATCATATCGTCCTTACCGAGTTTGTATGCTTTTGTAATGTTCTCCTTAAGTACTTTTACGTATGTTTCTGGTGTCGTTTCGTAAACGTTCCGCGTTTTGTCGGCAAAAATGAAAACATTAGGCGATGATTTTACCTTGTGAAGATCGTTGTTAACAGCAGTGAGAAATTCGTTGTTTACTTTTCGAAAATTAACGTTCTCGATCATGCGAATGAGATCTTCTTCAAAACTTTTCATTTCGTTGATTTGAGGAGGGGCGTTTCTAGACTTTAAACCAAACTTGTATTCTTCGTTACTGCTGGGGCCATTTAAAAAGAAGTGAGCTTTCCATCTCATACGGCCAACAACATTTTCAATTTTTTCCGTAAGTCGCATCTTGTATGCGTCTTGCGATGGTAGACCAATATTCTTCAATGAGTGGTTAAACAGAATCCTCTTCATGGTATAATGTTTTAAGCTGTGTGTTGTCTATACACGAACCAGAGTGCACAACTGGGAATCAGGTGCGTTTAATAGAAAAACCAGATAAATCAGATTTTGTTGCGTATAGCTCGAAGAGTGCTCAATACTTTTTGGTAGAGCAGATATTTATTTATTTATTTGTTAAAACTGAATATACATTGCTACTTCAAGTTTCATGCCCGTAGGCAATCTTCAGGCAAAAGTGGAATCCGTTAGTTCATTGAACTGTTTGCTGACGCATGCGCATAGTCTTGCGTAAGCTGGCGTGACTTCTTTTTCTTCTTCGCGCGGTGGATATTTCCCGCCAAAAATCTTCTCTGGTGGCGGCACTTGGAAAAAACTTCACATCTTTTGTTCAGCAAATTCTTCTTGTCGGCTTTCAAGATGAACAACTTCTCGTAGTTACAGAGATTACATCGCTTTCCTCCGATTGCGTACGATGCAGCACGTCTTAAGATTGACCAGCTAATGTTATAAGGCCGTCCGCTTTGCTTCAAACCCCACACATATTTTGACAACTCCGTTTCGTTCGAGTACGACGTGTTTTTAAGGGATTTCTGATGGTTTCTAAAGCGTTCTTTGAAACTATTGGCGGTCATGCCGATGTATCTCTTTGTTTCACCATTATCTCTTGCAACCACCTTCGCTTGGTAAACGACGCTACTGATCAAGCAATTACCTCGTAGCGGACATTCGTCTTTCTTTCTGCAGTTGCATTTGTTTTCTGGTGGGGTTGCTGCTGATTTCGAGAGAATCTTGGTGTTGTGGGCTGATATGACGCTTTTCAAATTATTCATGCAGCTATAGCTAACTTTTACCGTATTTCTATTAAAGATCTTGTGGAGGGCGTTTGACCTAGGAAAGTGGATGTCGATGAGGTGTAGGAAATCTTTACCGATGTTGGTCTTAACATTCCTGCTGTAGGGAGGATTGAACCATATGATATTTCTTCGCCGTTTTCTTCTGCATGTGTCCGATATGTCGTTTTCGTTGTTGCTGTTAGTATATCGTAAAGTGGTATGGAAGTTGCTGCGATGAAGTGCGTTTTCATAGATCGGTACAGATTCTTCGAAGGATTGCTGATCGGATGAAAGTCGTGAGATTCTTTTGTTGATAGATGTTGGCAGTTGCTTTATGATTGATGGTGGATGGTTGGAATGACTGTTGATATAAAGAGGTTCGTTGTTTGGTTTCCTGTATGGTCGGTAGTTTCCGTCAGTTAAGTTCAACGTGATGTCTAAAAAGTTGACAGTTTGATGGCTGACTTCAACTGTGATATCTAAACCGAATTGCTGAAACAATTTGTGTAATTAAAATAATTAACTGTTAATTAATTAATTAATTTGTGTAATTAATTAATTAATTAACTGTTTGCTTCACACAAGATATAACACCGATCTCAGAACAACACATCACTATCATTAAACATGCACGCAAATCCTTACTCTTCAACGATGAAAAACCCTGGATTAAGCGTGACAACCGATCCATGTTCGATGTAACAATGGGCAGTTACGACGGCGCGGAAATTTGCGAACTCGTTGGTTTATTCATATTGAATGAATTGGCGGGAAAGTTCGGCAAAGAATTTGTTGGTTTATATCGAGATGATGGGTTAGCTTTACTCAGAGGAACAAACGGACGCGTAGTTGACCAAGCAAGAAAGGAATTACACAAATTGTTTCAGCAATTCGGTTTAGATATCACAGATGAAGTCAGCCATCAAACTGTCAACTTCTTAGACATCACGTTATTATTATTATTATTATTATTGGGAATCTAAATCTAAAATAGATGAAAAAGAGAAACCTTAATTACCATGCATTAACATTGAAAGTTAAAATTCTACTAAAATTTAAATTTATAAAACACATTTAAAAATCATCACTTAGGAATATAAATTGTTGAGTTACGCTAATTTGCTATTATAGCTATTAATAGCGTACACCAGGGGACTGTTCTTAAATCTCTCTGTTGTATACTTAAAGTTATAGTACATATCAACATTAGACCTAGTTTCTCTTTGTCTTATTTCTCCAACTCTTTCTGGGAGTAAATGGTGCAAACGGTCCTCTGGTGAAGATAATTTAGTTATTAATTCCACACAGTGCTTCTCACGTCTTTCTCTTAATGTTTGCATCTTGAGATGATCTAAAGCTTCACAATAACCCATTCCAGGCAAAATCAATCTGAGCGCTCTTTTCTGTATTCTTTCAATATCTAGATTTTGTGCGCTAGTTATTCCCCCATGCCATAACACATCTCCATATTCCAGCGTTGATCTAATAACGCTACAATAAAATTGAAGCAAGTCCTGCATTGGTGCACCATATTTTTTCAACACTTTGAGGAAATACAACCGCTTCCTTGCTTTCTTTACGATGTGATCAGTATTACTGTTCCATTTTAAGTCCGCATCAATCCACATACCCAGCAACTTGTATGAAGTGACCCTTTTAATTTCGGAGTCGTAAAGATTTATGCTTCTAATCATAGTCTTTTTAACACGAAAGTCTAAGATCATTTCTTTTGTTTTCTTCACATTTAGTACCATTCTTTCTTCACTACAGAAATTAGATACCCTTTCGATGTTAAGTTCCATGTTTCCAATAGGTTGGTTAGAAATATGGTTGGTAACATTCAATATTTCCGATAGTGTACTATCATCTATAAAGATTGAAATCTGTTCTTTGTTAGATGAATTATCTGTCACTGCAACATCCGGTAGACGATTAATCTTAGCAATGAAGGAAAATGGTCCTATCTTGCTACCTTGCGGTACACCAGCGTTAATATTTAGGAATTTAGATAACTTTCCATCGAATTTAACTCTTTGTTGACGGTGGGATAGATATGACGCTAGCCAAGGTAATAAGGCAGGTCTTACACCTATATTTTCAAAATCGGATAGAAGGATATTGTGATCTATCAGATCGAACGCTTTGGAAAAATCCAAGAAAACGACACGGATCACTGTATTAGAGTTCTCCATGGCCGAATACCAATTATGGAGCATTTCTAGTAATGCTAATGCTGGTGACGAGCCGGGAATTCCGCCAAACTGTCTTCTGCTAATATTATCGATGGCATCTTCCAACATCCATTCTAATGCGTAACTCTCTTGAATTATTGAAAAGATACTTGTTATTGCTATTGGTCTTATGTTCTCCGTTACAGTGCAAGGATTAGTTTTGGGGATTGGACAGGAATTATACGCTTTCCAAATATTTCCAAAACGTTTCTCTCGAAATGAGGTATTGATGATATCAGTGAGAGGAATGGACAATTCTTCGGCAAACCTTTTTATGATTTTTTGTGGTGGATCAAAGGGGCCTGAAGATTTATTCACATTGATTTGTTGAAGTTTCCTTGTTACTGAAATTCTAGATACAGTAGGGAGTTCTAAATCTTGACCCACGATGAGATGATGCTCAGATATAGTGCTGTAGTCTCTAGTCAAATTAACAAAGTATTTATTAATTTCTTCAGCAGCGTCTTCAGGTTTTAAAGGTTCTCCATTTTCTGGGTTAGAAAGAAAAATTTGCTGATTTTTCCTAGTATTACAAACTTTTTTCATTTGCATTCCACCACGATTTTGGGTCACCGCTTCTTACAGGTCTAAATTTCTTATCATAGAATGATTTCTTTTCCTTCTTTATCTCATTAGATACTTTGTTGCGTAACGATCTAAATTCTTGTTTGTCTACGTTGCGAAATGCTCTGTTTCGCTGAATAATCAAACTTTTTATTTTCCCAGTTATGAAAGGTTTGTCCTCTGCATGAAACTTTACAGTACGCTAGGGAAAATAATGTTCAATTTTATTATGAATAATTTGGGTGAAGTATTCTAATTTCTCATCCACTGATATCATACTCATAACTGGATCCCATTGATAAGCTTTAATCCATTCACCAAAAACTTCAAGACTTGATTCCTTAATTGGTCTTACTTCAATCTTCCGCGTTAAGTTTCTTGATTTCTCGATGCCTTTAGATTTCCAAAGGACTAGCAGGTGATCTGAAGTATCGAGTGGCGCTTGTGTGGTAGGAACATTATAATACTTGGATACATTGGTCAGAATTAAGTCCAAAATATGTTCGTTTCTGGTCGGTACATGGACAACTTGCTTAAGACCACATTGTAGTTCTACCCGTTTGGCCCTAAAGTTATTGCTGTTGGGATTAAAATCTCCAGTCACAATAAAAGCAGTTTCTGTGCTCTCTAAGACAAGAGTGTCAATACAGAAAACCAGATAATCATAAAATTCATCCATTTCGTTATTTGTAAATGATGGAGGTAAATAAATTGTTGCCATCGCTATTCTTGACACACTTCTCGATAGCCATTTGGGTCTTATAGTAATCCAAACGCATTCAATTGTGTTGTGTGAGAGATCAGATCGAGTTTTAAAAGGAATATTATCTCTTATGTATGTACAAATTCCGCCGCCGTTAGTACCGTTAGCTCGATCCTTTCTAACGGTTATATAACCATTAACGTGAACAGCTTCATCAGGTATGAGATTGGTAAGCCAAGTCTCTGTTATACGTATTATGTCCGAATTTGTTTGGCTTACTCGCACTGAAAGTTCATCAACCTTATTGCGAAGAGATCTTGCATTGAGTAACATAATACTTGGGAGGGATTTGTTTGGGGGACTTGGTTTGTTAACATCAATGTTTATACAGTATGACATATTGTGGCCTAGAGGTCTATACCATAAACGTGGAGAATTACAAAGATTTAATGCAGTATATGGTGCACCAAATCCAGGTACTGTAGCCAGTCTGCCTGTCGGCGTGGGTGGCTCAGCCGAAAACCCTGTTGACGATTTGTTTGTTCTTTCATTGTTGAATTTTTCCTTTGCCAAAAAGAATATTTCCTCCTTTGCGGGAGGCGACGTGTAATAATCGTTGGTATGCTCTGATTTTGGCTTGAGCTCGCTTCTCGCTGAAATTCTCGCCTACTTCCTCGTTGCTTGTCACTTAATGGGCTGTCATTTATTTCGATAACGCAGGGCTCTGCTGAGGTTGGTTCCTTACACAATATTTGTGTATTTATTATCATACTTCTATCCGACTCTTCCTGATCGGAAAATTCGATTAGTGGTAAATTGCCTATCCATTTGGGAATTTGTGTTGAGAGCTTTGTATTCAAATTTGGCATTTGATTATTCTTATTTGAATTAGCAGACATCCATTGGTCTGGAGAGGAAGCTTGGAACCCCGCTGTGACAGATACGTCACGCTTAGGTTGAATTCTTTTATTCAGATCTGGTAAACTTGCATTGTCGGAATTAGACGATTTCTTTCGGGTAGCTTTTGTTTCTTTTGTTTCTGACTCTTCATGCAATCTGTGTTTAGTTTTTACAGTACCTTTCAACTCATTAATGATAATATAGTCACAATTGGCAGAATTAACCGAAAGGCACGAATCCTCTGGGGGAAGTTTAGCTGTTTTGTCAGGGTTACCGTCTATTTTAGCTTTCAAAGTAATAATCTCCTCTTTGAGCCTTTCAACGTTTGACTCAAGCTTCCCATTTCTGACTCTCTCGTCGTTAAGTTCGACTTGCAAGCATATAACATCGTTATTTATGTTGTTATTATCAGAAGGCAGATATTCATTAGAATTTGCCAAACTTTGGAGAGAGTCTACCCTGCTCTGCAAGATCTCAATACTCAATTTCATGTCCTCGATAACTTCATTGAAGTTGGTTTCGCATGAGCAGTCACAGCGAGCTTTTGGCTTAAAATTTGTTGAACAATCCACCTTACTGGTCATTTCCTCACCTGGTTCCTGTATAACACTCACCAACAGCTCCTTTAGTAAAACGCCATCCTTCCCTTGAAAAAGTAACGACTTTTGTTTACCGTGGTACCAGACAACAACTAAATCCAGAACAGAACAAGTAAACTTTTTAGATTTACCACCTGGCGACGACCACTTGCCACTAAGTCCAATAACATTTTCCAAAAATTTCTTCAATGATCCCAAATCATGAGTCCATTTAACACGGTCTCCATCATAAACCAAGAAGGTATCATCTCTTATCGCTTTTACAGTATCTAAGTCTAAATTACTTAGACTTAAACGATCACAAATGGCGGAGCGTGTTGATACACAACCACTCTCCATGTTTTCCTTGATTTTTTTTTTCACGTTGAACTTAACTGACGGAAACTACCGACCATACAGGAAACCAAACAACGAGCCTCTTTATATCAACAGTCATTCCAACCATCCACCATCAATCATAAAGCAACTGCCAACATCTATCAACAAAAGAATCTCACGACTTTCATCCGATCAGCAATCCTTCGAAGAATCTGTACCGATCTATGAAAACGCACTCCATCGCAGCAACTTCGACTTTACGATATACTAACAGCAACAACGAAAACGACATATCGGACACATGCAGAAGAAAACGGCGAAGAAATATCATATGGTTCAATCCTCCCTACAGCAGGAATGTTAAGACCAACATCGGTAAAGATTTCCTACACCTCATCGACATCCACTTTCCTAGGTCAAACGCCCTCCACAAGATCTTTAATAGAAATACGGTAAAAGTTAGCTATAGCTGCATGAATAATTTGAAAAGCGTCATATCAGCCCACAACACCAAGATTCTCTCGAAATCAGCAGCAACCCCACCAGAAAACAAATGCAACTGCAGAAAGAAAGACGAATGTCCGCTACGAGGTAATTGCTTGATCAGTAGCGTCGTTTACCAAGCGAAGGTGGTTGCAAGAGATAATGGTGAAACAAAGAGATACATCGGCATGACCGCCAATAGTTTCAAAGAACGCTTTAGAAACCATCAGAAATCCCTTAAAAACACGTTGTACTCGAACGAAACGGAGTTGTCAATATATGTGTGGGGTTTGAAGCAAAGCGGACGGCCTTATAACATTAGCTGGTCAATCTTAAGACGTGCTGCATCGTACGCAATCGGAGGAAAGCGATGTAATCTCTGTAACTACGAGAAGTTGTACATCTTGAAAGCCGACAAGAAGAATTTGCTGAACAAAAGATGTGAAGTTTTTTCCAAGTGCCGCCACCAGAGAAGATTTTTGGCGGGAAATATACACCGCGCGAAGAAGAAAAAGAAGTCACGCCAGCTTACGCAAGACTATGCGCATGCGTCAGCAAACAGTTCAATGAACTAACGGATTCCACTTTTGCCTGAAGATTGCCTACGGGCATGAAACTTGAAGTAGCAATGTATATTCAGTTAAATAAATAAACATCTGCTCTACCAAAAAGTATTGAGCACTCTTCGAGCTATACGCAACAAAATCTGATTTATCTGGTTTTATATATATATATATATATATATATATATATATATATCAGTATATTATATATATATATATATATATATATATATATATATATATATATATATACGGTAGAAGATGTTATAAAAAGCTTTGGCAGAGTGCTCGATGGGAATCCAGAGCATATAATTATAGTTAAAGTTCAAAGACTCAACATGTTTGATTAGACATTTTTATTACTATTTAGTTTCGTGCCACACGTATTGTGGGGTACTCTTCAGATAAAATGGTCTAATGATTAGACCATTTTATCTGAAGAGTACCACACAATACGTGTGGCACGAAACTAAATAGTAATAAAAATGTCTAATCAAACCTGTTGAGTCTTTGAACTTTAACTATAATTATATGCTCTGGATTCCCATCGAGCACTCTGCCAAAGCTTTTTACAACATCTTCTACCGTATATATATATACATATATATATATATATATATATATATATATATATATATATATATATATATATATATTTCTAAAACTCATTAATAATTCATGAGGAAAATTCAAAAGAAATTAAAGTTTAATCAATGTCTGTTTACGCCGGTACAGAACTGATATCAGTGTCTGTAAATGTGATACAGAACTAATGTTTTATTAAACAGTTCTGTATCACATTTACAGACACTCTGTAAATATGATACAGAACTGTTTAATAAAACATCAGTTCTGTATCACATTTACAGACACATATCAGTTCTGTAGCAAGTGTACAGACACTTCGCATTCAACTATCTTGAGTGAGGTACGCTGGTAGCGTCCTCATACAAGATGAAGATACAAACATTTGTTGCCTAACAACATTTGTTGAATAACAAATGATGATCAGTATGGCCATTTATGCCACGTCACTTAGAATAGAAAAACGTGGGACTAATATTAAATTAAAGCGCATGCTCGTATCACTAATTTAATATTCTTAGCCTATTAAACCTTACCTCGAAGGTTTATCAGCTGTTAACATGATTTATTTTTGTTTAGTTACCTTAACAGGCGTTTTAGAAGTCATTTACAGAATTCGTGTCCGTTCTGTATCGGGATACAGGCACTCGGCTTCGCCTCGTGTCTGTATACCCCGATACAGAACGGTCACTCATTCTGTAAATAGTACATATATATATATATATATATATATAATATACTGATATATATATATATATATATATATATATATATATATATATATATATATATATATATATGATATAGAAAATGGCCGCCCGTGTTTATATAGCCTGTCTACGGCTTGGGTTCACATAAACTTTCGAATTCTCCCAACTCGCTCTCTTGGTTGCATCAGGTTATATAAACACAGGACATCCATTTTCTATCTTTTATGAAATAAGATTAAGAAATTTTCCCTGACGTCACAACCGTGTTTGCATAGCCTGATATAAACACGGTAATTGACCAATCATAGCGTATTATTTTAATGATGTCTCAATTTAAAGGGGGAAAGCACGGTTTTCAAACGCTAAACAAACCAAGACCTTTTTTTAACATACAAGCTGACCCTTATAGCCCCCCCCCCGAATTGATTTTCCCCCACCCACCCCAGTAAAAGTCCCTTTTTGCTCCAGGAAAAGTTCCTGTTTGCTGAAGTACCAAAACAAATGAACAAAGAATAAAGCAATAAAGAAAATTTCGGACTCAGGCTATTACCATAGATATAAATAAACAAGTATAGATAAATCCTTTTATTAGTTAAATAGTTTTTATTTTGGTGACGAAAAATCTTTTTATATATCCTCACAAAATTTTCCATATTATATGTGAAAGTGAACAAGCTGATGAGTTCTCACACAAAGCGAAATAGTCAGAAATGTGTTGTATTTTAACTAGTTTTTATGACATTTTATAACGATGATTCAAATCTCTTCTTACTGCCGAGGAAAGAATTTCGTGATACGAATTAGTCCGGTTCAAGCTGAGACAGCCCGGGCTCATGTAAATAGCTCCTTTGCAAGACACGTTTTCCTTTATATATAATTGTAAATTATGAATTCAATTGAAGTAGTAATGAATAAGAGAAATCATATCCCCCAATCAGAATAAATTATTCAAATAGCAGATCTTGAAGAAAGCAAATAAAATTCATAAAATCCGGTAACTTGCTTACTACTTTGTCAGGTTCCCATTGACCAGAAAGTAATGCATCGGACCAAGAATCCAAAACAACCCTGATTCCAAACTAAAAAACAACAACAAATAATCAGAAAGATATTTTGTCGGTTCAGTGATTTTAATTTATTTATAAAAATCGAATGGTAAGAAATTTTAACTTTTCGGAATTAATTTACCCGCAAACCATGATGAATCATGCTATGGCTAGAGCAAAGTGAAAAGGTAGTCAGAACTGCCGAGATTGAAGCATGCTATTATACTTCATACGAGAGTTCATATTTTATGCCGAATTCTTTCTTGCATATCACAATTTTTAGTTTGTTACAATATTAATTTTACAACTAAGAGTTGCACGAACGATTCTGAGATCAACATGCATATATAAAATCTTCAAAAACAGGCATATAAAAACAAGAATTAGAGGTCGCAGTGAACAAAGGAGAAATCGGTTAGGTATAATACAGTTGTAGCTTACAAAAAAAATGTGAAGAAATGAAGGCTTTGATAGTTTCAAACCTCTTTATGCCTCCTTTTTTCTTTTGAATCAGAATCCCAGCCTGCTTCATCCATGACAACTACGGTAAACTTCTCTTCATTCTCGCCATCACACGATAAAATGCTTTCTTTTGATGATCGGTAGAAAGAACATTGAAATCCTTCAGGAAGTTCGGACGATGGCAGATGTAAGTGGTGCTTTTTCTTATCAAGTGTACACTTTGAAAGGTAATCTGATAATATTTTGTCTTCCTCTTCACAGCCAGGGGCTTCTGTTTCTTGAGTGGCAAACCGTTTACCTACAACAGTTTTAGCTCTATAGTTTTTATAATACCAAAAGTTAAGGCAATAACTTTAGGGGGAGAGGGGGAAACGTCCTGCTCTAACCAGCTGTTTATTGTACATTTACTCAAATTGATATAAAATCAAAACATGAAATAAGGAAAATTTATCAGATTGATGTGGAAAGGATTATTTTTAACGAGTACAATAAATTTATAAAAAATCAATAAAATTTTTTTTTTTTTTTTTTGGTATATATATATATATATATATATATATATATATATATATATATACAATAAGTGGGTTTACCTCAAATCTTGATGGTCGCTACTGTCAGTTTCACGCTGGGCGATCTTCAGGCGAGTGAAGATTTTCGATTTGGTTGAGATGCTTACGTCAATGCTAGTGGGTGTGTGGGTTGATGGCGCGCTTCCTGCATTCCTACCTTTGTTCTTGCCTACGCCTACATTGTTTATCTTGAACTTGTTTTGGTGCCGACATGTTGAAAGGATTTCTGATTTCTTGTTAAGTAAAGTGGGTTTTTTTCGGATTTCATAATGTAAAGTTTTTCTTCCAAACATAAATTACATCGGTTAGACCCCCCTGAGTATGCTGCTGACCGTTTTAAAATTGACCAATTAATGTTAAAATTTTGTTTTTTGTTTTTCAAATTCCATATATGTTTGGAGAGTTCGGTTTCATTTGAATATTTTTTGTTTTGAAAAGATTTGGTGTGGTTTCTGTATCGCTCCTTAAAACTGTTTGCTGTCATGCCTATGTAATGCTTAGTTTCATTAGTGTTGTTTGTCGAAATAGTTGCTTTATATATGATGTTGTTTGTCAAACATCGCCCACCGAGTGGGCACTGATCTTTATTTCTGCAGTTACAACCACTTGTGTTATTGTTTTTTCCTTCATTTTTTCTAAGGATGTATGCGTTGTGTTTCGTGATTGTGGATTTAATGTTGTTCATGCAGCTATAACTAACTTTTACTGTGTTTCTGTTGAAAATCTTGTGTAGCTTGTTGTGTGGTGGGAAATGTTTGTCAATTAAGTTTAAGAAACATCGTCCTATGTGTGTTCTAACATTCCTGCTGTATGGCGGGTTAAACCAAATGATGTTCCTATGTCGCTTCCTACGTGGTTGGCTTGTTTCCTCATTAGCTTGCGTGTATACTAATTGTTGGTTAAAATTGCTGTGGTGTAATGCGTTTTGGTATGTGGGTGCAGACTCCTGGAATGTTGTGTAGTTTGATGAAAGGAGTGAAATGCGCTTACTTATGGATGCTGGGAGTTGTTTTAAAATACTAGGTGGATGGTTTGAATGCTTGTTAACATAAAGCGGATCGTCATTGGGCTTCCTATAGGGTTTGTATGTTCCATTTTTTAAGTCGAATGTTGCATCTAGAAAGTTTATTACATGTATATATTTGCTTGGGCTGTGATTTTAAGTCCAAATTCTTCGAAAATTTTATGTAAGTCTTTTCTTGCTTTGTCTGCCAATCTGCTGGTTTTGTTCTTTAAAATAGCTAATCCGTCATCTCTAAAAAGGCCAATGTTTTCTTTGCCAAACTTGTTTTTAAGGTTGCTAAGTATAAAAATGCCGACCAATTCGCATACCTCGGCGCCGTCATGACTGCCCATTGTTACATCAAATAAGTTTTGGCTGTCCTTTTTAATCCATGTTTTTTCTCGGTTGAAAAGTAGTGATTTTCGTGCGTGCTTAACAAAGGAAATGTCTTGTGTGTTTATTTTTGTCAAATTTGCGGCCCATATATGATAGAGCTCGGTCCAAAAGGTCTTCCGAAATTGATGGGTATACAAGTCGACAATATCAAATGAAATAAAAGTGTGTTTGTTTTTTTCGCTGATATTTTTTAACCATTCAATTACTTTTTGCGTGCTTCTCCATTGGTTTACCTGTGTGATTTGTCTTAAATCTGAATTTATTTTGTCAAGAATAGTTTTACTAAGTTTTCCGATTTGTTTTTTGCTGGGTTTATCAATCGGCAAGTTAGGTTGCTTTCGAAATTTTCCTTATTGGTCTTTGAGCGAAATAAAAGCTTCGCGCTTTGTAGTTTGTTCGATTTTGTCACTTATACGAAGTTTGATGGCGATATGTTTCAGTTCTTGATCAATTTCTTTTACTGTGTCCTCTGATCCATGCTTATATGTCTTTGTTATGTTATCGTGCAAAAGCTTATTGTATGTGTCTGGCGTTGTTTCGCAAATATTTCTAGTTTTATCTGCGAAAATGAACATGTTAGATGACGATTTGATTTTCTTTAAATCATTTGCCAAATGCATGGTGTTGGAAGTGGTTGTTTATATTTCGAAATTTAATGTTTTCTATTAATTTTATTAAGTCTTCTTCGAAAGGTTTCATTTCTATAATTGTTGGTGGTACTTTATTAGAAGGAAGTCCGAAAGGATTGTTTTCACGTATGTTTTGTTCACCAAAAAGGAAAAAGTAGGCTTTCCATCTCATGCGCCTGATTACACTATCATGTTTCTCAAATAAGCATCTTGTGATGGTATTGGAATGTTCTTTAGTGAATAAGGTACGGTTTATACGCAAACGAAAGTGCACAACTGCTGTATACAGGTGCAATTATATTCAAACTTTAGTGAATAGTCAAATCGAAATTGCCGCATTTTGAAGTTAAATAGAAATGAATATACGTAAACAAGAGTGCACAACCGATATATATATATATATATATATATATGGGTTTTGGTCTACGAAACGCAAAGAGTGCTCGATAACATATAGTTAGAGTAAATATAGATTTTCGCTTCCTCAAAAGTCTGCTACAGGCTGTTTCATCTAAAAAAGAATCTTCAGGCAGATGACAATTTTCGAAAACAGGGGGTGCTTATATCCTTCTTGTCGGAACGTGGGAGTGTGGGGGCGAAACAATACATGCATTCATGGCTTTGTTGCGCTGTTTGCGCGGAATTTGTTTCGATGACGACATTGACTGATAATTTCTGCTCTTTTGTTGAGTAAACAATTCTTGTTTTTATCTTTCAAAATATAAAATTTTTCTTCTAAACATAAATTACATCGTTTTGAACCTCCCGTGTACGAAATGGAATGTTTTAAAATTTGCCAATTAATACTAAAATCCTTATTGTTTTCTTTCAATGCCCAAATATATTTCGAAAGTTCGGTGTCGTTTGCATGCTTTTTATGCTGAAAAGATTTAGTGTGGTTGGCCAATCGCTCTTTGAATGTGGTTGAAGTCATGCCAATGTAATTCTCGATCGTGTTTGTGTTGTTTACTGTGACTGTTGCTTTGTATACTATGTCCCTAGTCATGCATTGTTTTCTGAGTGGACAATTCGTGTTTTTCTTACAATTACAATTGCAACTGCTAGTGTCCTTATCCTGTGGCATGTTATTCCTAGATATGTGTGCATTGTGTTTAGTGATTATTGACTTAACATTGTTCATGCAGCTGTAACTTACTTTGACTGTGTTTCTGTTAAAAATTTTATGGAGCTTATGGTGTGGTGGGAAGTGTTTGTCAATTAGGTTTAGGAAATTACGTCCTATGTTTGTGCTTACACTCTTGCTAAAAGGTGGGTTGAACCAAGTGATGTTGCGTTGCCTATTCCTGCGTGGTTGCTGTGCTGTGTGTTGAGTGTAGCTAAGATCATGATCAAAGTTGCTGTGCCTAAGTGCGTTCTGATATATGGGTGCAGATTCCTGAAAAACTTGTTCATCTGATGAGAGAAGTGCAATGCGCTTGTTGATTGATGTAGGTAACTGTCTTGTGATGCTTGGTGGGTGGTTAGAGTGCTTATTAATGTAAAGCGGATCGTCATTGGGCTTCCTATAGGGCCTATAATTTCCATTGTTGAGGTCGAAAGTTACATCTAAAAAGTTTACTATGACCTAAAAATTACCGCCGAATCAAATTTACGCATTTACGCCCAATGACGATCCGCTTTACATAAATAAGCACTCTAACCACCCACCAAGCATCACAAGACAGTTACCTATATCAATCAACAAGCGCATTGCACTTCTCTCATCAGATGAACAAGTTTTTCAGGAATCTGCACCCATATATCAGAACGCACTTAGGCACAGCAACTTTGATCATGATCTTAGCTACACTCAACACACAGCACAGCAACCACGCAGGAATAGGCAACGCAACATCACTTGGTTCAACCCACCTTTTAGCAAGAGTGTAAGCACAAACATAGGACGTAATTTCCTAAACCTAATTGACAAACACTTCCCACCACACCATAAGCTCCATAAAATTTTTAACAGAAACACAGTCAAAGTAAGTTACAGCTGCATGAACAATGTTAAGTCAATAATCACTAAACACAATGCACACATATCTAGGAATAACATGCCACAGGATAAGGACACTAGCAGTTGCAATTGTAAGAAAAACACGAATTGTCCACTCAGAAAACAATGCATGACTAGGGACATAGTATACAAAGCAACAGTCACAGTAAACAACACAAACACGATCAAGAATTACATTGGCATGACTTCAACCACATTCAAAGAGCGATTGGCCAACCACACTAAATCTTTTCAGCATAAAAAGCATGCAAACGACACCGAACTTTCGAAATATATTTGGGCATTGAAAGAAAACAATAAGGATTTTAGTATTAATTGGCAAATTTTAAAACATTCTATTTCGTACACGGGAGGTTCAAAACGATGTAATTTATGTTTAGAAGAAAAATTTTATATTTTGAAAGATAAAAACAAGAATTGTTTACTCAACAAAAGAGCAGAAATTATCAGTCAATGTCGTCATCGAAACAAATTCCGCGCAAACAGCGCAACAAAGCCATGAATGCATGTATTGTTTCGCCCCCACACTCCCACGTTCCGACAAGAAGGATATAAGCACCCCCTGTTTTCGAAAATTGTCATCTGCCTGAAGATTCTTTTTTAGATGAAACAGCCTGTAGCAGACTTTTGAGGTAAGCGAAAATATATATATATATATATATATATATATATATATATATATATATATATATATATATATATGAAACTGTCAGTTTCACGCCGGGCGATCTTCAGGCATCGCCCCGCGTGAAACTGATAGTTGCGCCACTCAACATTTTGAGGTAAGCCCACTCAAACTATACTATATAATAATAATAATAATATATATATATATATATATATATATATATATATATATATATATATATATATATATATAGTATATATATAGTATAATTTAAGTGGGCTTACCTCAAAATGTTGAGTGTCGCAACTATCAGTTTCACGCGGGGCGATGCCTGAAGATCGCCAGGCGTGAAACTGACAGTTGCGACACTCACCATTTTGAGATAAGCCCACTTAACTCTTTCTTGTCCGAATTGGTCTTTAGTATTTTATTCTGGCTAACGCCAGACGATTTTATTCACCTCTGGGGAAGCCCCCGGACAGGAATGAGTTAAACTATACTACATTCGCTCTACCTTTATGGTATTGAGCACTTTCCGACATTCCGTGAACAAAATCACACGTGCTCGTTTGTATATATATATATATATATATACTAATTCATCAGTTTTGCAGCCAATCCAATTTCAGACATTACGTCACATGTATACCCCTGTAAACCCCATACAAACTAAAACCAATGATGCTAATTAGTTACAACCACTGGTGGATGTATACTCTTCCGATGCAACCACTAGTGCTTGTAACTAATTAGCAAATTAGCATCTCAATATCCCAAAGGGATTTTTACTATTTATTCATTTCACAAGTTGTTTACAACACTCGCGTCCTTGTTGTATTGAATATACAATCACTCGCCTTCGGCTCGTGATTGTATAATTCAATACAACACGGCCGCTCGTGTTGTAAACATTACATATATATATATGTAGGATCGAGATATTAATGCATGCAAATGTATGCGGTAAAACCGGTGGTAGCCTGGGTCGAGTCATGGCTGGTTGATTTTCCATGTGCTCGAGACTGTTTTAAAGGTGTTTAGTTTACTTTTGTTTCTTTGTAACGGTTTATAATTTGTCATGGTTGGCCTACTACAGGAGGTATTTTATTGTAATATTGACATTTGACACTTTATGTATTTATCTTGCTTGTCGGACTGGATTTTGTAGTATGTATGTACGTTATTAGCTGTACTCGTCTTTAGAACCGCTTTATATACCATTTGTTCGTTTGTTTGGACGAATATTAAAAGTGGATTGAAAGATTTGTAATTGGTTGCGTGTTTCTCGTACGTAAGCCCTGTTGGTCGTGAAGCTTACATAGTTCTCGTGTAAGCCGTTGTAGTTTCAACTAACTGATTTAAGGTGGCTCCATACAGTTTCTTGAAAACACGTAGATAAACAATTCGGAAAATGAAAAAAACTAAATGCATATAATTATGCATAATAGAACTTATGCATAATTAAACAGTCTGACAATCAAAAAATGTTACCAAATAAGTACCAACAGTTGTTGCTATGGCAGCAAGACGTTTCAAAATGGCTGCCAATTACCCTCCAAACTAATTTAATTCGAAAAAAAACTTTGGTGACCCCCAATTTTTTTTTCATTAAAACTTTTCTTGAAGTATGGGTAATCAATAGGCCGATTTAAAAAAAATTCTGTAGAACGAATAATTTTTTTTCTCGGAAAAATCATGTTTGTTAATTTTTAAGAAATTTCGTTCTACAGAATTTTTTTAAAATTGGCCTATTGATTACTCATACTTCAAGTAAAGTTTTAATAAAAAAAAAATTGGGGGTCACCCAAGTTTTTTCCGAATTAAATTAGTTTGAAGGGTAATTGGCAGCCATTTTGAAACGTCATTATTGCCATAGCAACAACTGTTGGTATTTATTTGGTAACATTTTTTTATTGTCAGACTGTTTAATTACGCATAACATTTAGTTTTATTCTTTTTCCGAATTGTTTATGTACGTGTTTTGGACTCTCAAACTTGTATTTTCCATTTTTCAAGAAACTGTATGGAGCCACCTTAAATATGACAAGGAAGGGGAAGCTCAGAAAAAGAGCAAAAAAGTCTGCTGAGAAAGCAAAGTCAAAGAAACAATCACCTTCGCCGTCGAGTCAAGGAACGAAAGGCGATAAAGAAATCGGCGCAAATGAGTCAAAAGGTGAGTCGCTAAAGGGTTTTACTGGGTCTGTACTTCAAAATACCCCAGAATGCGAAAGTGACAAGGATGGCGAACAAGCTGAAGGCAAGGAAGAAGACAACGTAGGACCTCGGCGTTCGCTCGTATTGACGTCCCACGAAGGCAGAACACGATCCTGTTCTGTGGAACTCGAAGACGATCAAGGAAGACGCCCAGAAGAAGTAGGTTCGAGTCACAATCCTTCATCTTCGCGGCACAATTCTGTTTTATCTTCGTCAGCATCGCCATTCATACCACAGATAAACAAACCAAAAAACATTAGTGGTAAAATCTCGAGTGAACTCCCGACACGCGAGAGCGCCACTCGCGACGATCTCCCTCGTGGAAATTTGTCCCGCACAATGGACTGCGAGGAAAACGGGGCTGGTATACCGGATTCCTTTGAGTCAATGTGGGCTAAGAGATGGCGTAAGCTCGAAGATTTGGAAAATTCGCACAGAGAAGCCTTGGATAAACAAATGCGTGATGCTAGGCTGAAATTGGAAATAGAAATGAATAAATCTATTCGTGAACAGGAGATTATAATGAAGAGGCGTGAAATAGAGCACCATCAAGCCGAACTCCTTCGCCTAGAAGAAATATACAATGGCAGAGGCACAACCTGCCCAGCTAAAGTGTCGAGGCATAGAGATAAAGAGGTTGGCTACCCCAGCCAAGAGCCTGAGAGTGGGGTAACCGATAGTATAACGTTGCCAAATACCAGATTGCCATCGTCAAATAGCTCATTGCTGGAAAAGCAACAACACACAATGGATGAAGTGGTCAAGGGTCTACGAATGCCACAAAGAGTATACATGAGTTTTCATGGGGAGCCCCATACCTTCCCCTTATTCATGAAGAATTTCGAAGTCAATGTCGAAAGTAAAGAGACACATGATGCAGATCGCCTTAATTATCTGATCCAATACTGCAAAGGGAAAGCGAGACAAGCCATTGAACATTGTATTATCATGCCACCAGAAGAAGGATACAAACGTGCAAAGGAGAGACTATGGAAGAACTTTTGTCGAAATCACGCGGTGACACAAGCCTTCCTGGATAAAGTCATTAGTGGCCCACCCATCAAGACACAAGAGACGGAGAAATTGTCGCAGCTGGCTCGAGATATGGAAACATGCCTTCTTGGATCTACTCAGTTGGGTAATGGTGCCAATATTAATTCAATCGATACCTTAGGGAAAGTCGTTGGTCGTCTTCCCATCCACCTCAGATCGAAATGGGCTGAAAAGGCAAGTCATTTACATGATAATCACGTCACTCCTGACTCCTCTCACTTGATAGAGTTTGTTCAAACCAGAGCTGCAGTGGCAAACACCTACTTCGGCCAAATGATCGCTTCAAAACCAGAGATACCAAGGGATGGAAAGGACAGGGAAAGAAGGAAACCACCCCCTGTCAACAGAAACAACACAAGTCTAGCCACGTTTGGAGAGAATGCTCAAGGCACTCACAACAATGATTTCAAAGGGAAGATAGTCAAATGTGTTTTCTGTAATGGTACTCACCACCTTGAACGTTGCCATAAGTTCAGAGCACAAAACCTTCAAGAACGACGAGATCTAGTGAAAAACAAGAGAGTGTGTCATGCCTGCTAGAGCCCAGGACACTTTGTAAAGGATTGCAGGGGGGCTCGAATCTGTGGAGTGGAAGGTTGCCAAAGAAGACACCACCCTTTACTACATTTTTCAGACATGGGACCTAAAGTTGGAGATTTACGTCGGACATCATCTCCGAGTTCAGAGTCAGGCTCACCTGGTGACAGTTTCGCGGTATCAAAAGGTGACCAACCCAAGGAAGCGCCTGTTTCTGGTGTTGCTGCAACGAGTCATACACCTTCAAATTCCAGTAACCATCGTATCGGGCTACAAGTCGTCCCTGTCAAGGTCAGTGCACCCTATGGCAGTCGTGTCATTGAAACATATGCATTTTTAGACAGTGCGTCTAATACGACCATGTGTTTGACCAGCTTAGCAGAAGACCTTGGTGCGGACTGTATTCCAATCGAGTTCACCTTATCAACTGTGTCAGGTAATCAAAAAAGACAAGGACAGCAATTATGCCTTGACGTTGTTGGAGTCACCACAGGGAAGGGCGTTCGAATGAACAAAGTGTGGACGACAGACAACCCTCCAGTCACAGAAGAAAGCATTCCAGCTACCGATGCACAACAATGGTCTCATCTAAAGGATGTTAACATCACCGACTTGGTCGACAAGAAAGTTACGATCCTTATTGGAAGTGATGTCCTGGAAGCCCTGTGTCCTCTCGAAGTACCCTCAGGAAAGAAGAACCAGCCACATGCTGTGAGAACCACTTTGGGATGGACTATGATAGGACCCTTGAAAGGCAAGAGGAATGATGAAGCCCATATGAACTTCATTCACGTTGACCAAGCACTCGGTTGCAGAGAAGATATAAAGAGTATGGACTCAATCCACCATCAGTTACAAGATCTGTACAACTCTGAATTTAGTGAATCATCCGCTGACTGTCAAGAATGCCTTTCTGTGGAAGATCATCGAGCCAAAGCTATGATGGACAGTTCTGTGAAACTCAAAGATGGACACTATGAAATAGGCCTCCCCTGGAAGTATGGCAGAGAAGAGGCTTGAATACTTGAGGAAAAGATTGGAAAGGGATCCTAAGCTCCACACATGTTACAAAGAAACGATGGAAAAATACATGGCCAAAGGCCACGCCAAATGAATCTCGGTGGATAACAACGCTGCGTCTGACATACCTCCAGCAAAGAAGCCAATTTGGTATTTACCGCACCACCCTGTGGTCCACCCACAAGGTCAGAATTGTCTTTGACTGCACCGCAAAGTTTCATAATACCTCCTTGAATTATGAGTTACTTCAAGGACCGAACTTTACGAATTCGTTAATTGGAGTATTGTTGCGATTCCGGCAAGAGAGAGTAACGGTGATGGCCGATATAGAGAAGATGTTTCATCACGTCAAAGTAAAGCCCAAAGATTGTGAAGCACTACTATTTCTGTGGTGGCCAGAAGGAAACCTTCATAAGGATCCAGTTCATCTGTTTGGGGCGACGTCCTCGCCAAGTTGCTGTTCGTACGCTTTAAAGAAGGTTGCAGAGGACAACCAAGGAGAATTCAGCAAGCAAGTCATCGAAACCGTGGACCGTGACTTCTATGTGGACGATTGTCTAAAGTCCCTACCTACGAAGGAAGAAGCAGTCGACTTATTGCAAGATCTCCCGGCATTGTTTTCTCGTGGTGGGTTTCGATTAACCAAGTGGTTGTCAAATGAAAGAGAAGTAATATCCCATGTGCCAAATAGCGAGCGAGCTCCATGTGTAAGTTTAGATTTGGAAAAATTACCGGTGGAGAGAGCCTTGGGAGTTCAATGGAATACGGAAACGGACAGTTTCGGATTCCGTAGTGGAACTTTGAAAGCGGAAACTCGAAGAGGAATTTTATCCTTTGTCGCATCAGTATACGATCCACTTGGTTTAGTGGCTTCGATTATCCTACCAGCAAAGTGCATCCTACAGGAACTTTGCCGCAGAAACCATGGCTGGGATGAGGATCTTCCGCCAGAAACATGTGCTGAATGGCAAGCGTGGCAGAGTAAATTCAAATCGCTGACGACGACCGAGGTACCTAGATGTTATAAGCCATCAGGATTTAAGGAGGTACAGAGCGCAGAGCTACATCACTTCGCGGATGCACCAACAGAAGGATATGGTACGGCGTCGTATCTTCGTCTCGTGAATACCGATGGTACCATTCATTGCAGTCTCGTTATGGGAAAAGCCAGAGTGGCGCCTCTCAAAACAGGCACTGTGCCAAGGCTAGAATTAACCGCCGCAACTTTAGCTGTGAAAGTCGATAAACGGATACGCAGAGAGTTACAGCTACCCATCCACCATGTCATTTTTTGGGCTGACTCCACCATAGTGTTGCGGTACATAAGGAACACTTCAAAGAGATTACAAACCTTTGTCGCAAATCGACTTCAGCTTATTCATGAGGCCTCCTCTCCAACACAATGGCGGCATGTGCCAACCCACCTAAATCCAGCCGATATCGCCTCCAGAGGTATTCGTGTGGAATGGACAGATCGAGTCGCAAATACTTAGCATTTTGGTTCAAGGGACCAGATTTCCTGTGGCAAGATACCAGTGCTCGGCCAGAACAACCCGTTGATTTACCTGATGTAGAATCTACAGACGTGGAAACGAAAGGAGACAAGGCACGTGTCTGTGCTGTTTCTGTTCCTAAAGCCAAAGTTACTGAATCCCTGAGCCGTCTTATTCACCGACCCTCCTGTTGGTACCGACTTCAGAGGTCAGTTGCTTGGTTCTTAAGATTCAAGCAGTACATATTGTTTCGTTGTGGGAGAGTTTCAAAAGAAAGGATGCAATATGGTCCTTTACAAGTCCAAGAAATAATGCTGGCCTCAGATGAAATAGTTAAAATCGCCCAGCAAGATGCATCGCTCGATAAACCAACCCCAAGCAATCAACTTGCCAAATTGAGTCCTATTGTTTACAAGGACATTATAAGAGTTGGTGGTCGTTTAGAGAAATCACCGTTGGAGGAAGAATAAAAAACCCCGCTATTTTGCCCGCCAAGCATCATGTCACGACACTCATCGTACGTCACTACCATGGAGCGAATCAAACTCTAGCTGCCATACGTCAACGATACTGGATCGTCAAAGGACCAAGTACGGTTAAGCGTATCGTGCGTGAATGTGTACCATGTCGCCGTCGAAACCAACATCCGGGAAAGCAGATTATGGGTTCACTACCAGCCGCCCAAGTAACTCCCGGAGAACCACCGTTTTCATCTGTGGGAGTCGATTACTTTGGGCCCCTGAAAGTGAAGTACAAACGAGGTACCGAGAAGCGCTATGGCTGTGTCTTCACCTGTTTGGCCATTAGAGCTATACACATTGAGATATCTCATGACCTGTCAACAGATTCCTTCATCCAAGCGGTATGTAGATTTGTCAGCAGACGCGGCGCACCCAAGGGACTATTTAGTGACAATGGCACAAACTTTCCTGGGGCCGAAGTTGAAGTAAAGCGAATGTTACAGAATTGGAACCAAACAAGGATCGTGGATCGCCTGAGAGAAAGAAGCATTCAGTGGCATTTTTCTCCGCCCTGTGCGAGTCACACAGGTGGTGTATGGCAACGTATGATCAGATCCATTAGAAAGAACATGCGTGATTTGATTGGTGACCGGCTTGTTGACAACGAAACCCTCGTTACAGTAATTTGTAAGTAGAGAAGATGATCAATGACCGTCCTCTTACCAGGCAGTGTGATGACGCTCGTGATCTTGCAGCTCTTACACCAAATACCTTACTTCTCCACCACCGAAATCTAAGCAGTTCCGCTAGTGATGTCTCGTCACTCGATCATCCGAAACCAAAAGAAAGATGGAGACAAGCGCAAACGTTAGCCGATGCGTTTTGGATGAGATGGGTGGAGTACCTTCCCAGCCTTCAAGAGAAGCAAAGGTGGCTGTTTCCAAAACGAAACCTGACCAAAGGAGACTTAGTACTGATCATGAAAAAGGATTCGCCGCGGGGTCAGTGGCCGCTTCCCGTAGTAGAGGTAACCTTTCCAGACAACAAGGGAAATGTTAGGCAAGTGATCATACGTACAGCTAGCCAGAAACATTTTCGACGCGATGTAAGAAAGCTGTGTCTCCTAGAGAAGTCGGAATCTGAGTGATTGATTCCTTGGATCAGTCCGTTCATGTTTAGTTAATGTTAACCTGCACCTGTTCGTTCAAGCAAAATTGGTGGTGTCATTTGTCCTGACAACCGTTTGGATGGTGATTTAATTTAGAATATAGCGTCAACCGTCGTGACACGTTTACGGAACATGTCTGTTGGAACTGAAATTTATTGCGCCAGTGTAATACAAGGAACTGTATTAGGAGGCCTCGATCCTTTGTTGTTTATTGAACGACGCTTAGGTTATCTAGTTGGTCGTTCGGGGCTGATATGTAGGATCGAGATATTAATGTATGCAAATTTATGCGGTAAAACCGGTGGTAGCCTGGGTCGAGTCATGGCTGGTTGATTTTCCATGTGCTCGAGACTGTTTTAAAGGTGTTTAGTGTACTTTTGTTTCTTTGTAACGGTTTATAATTTGTCATGGTTGGCCTACTACACGAGGTATTTTATTGTAATATTGACATTTGACGCTTTATGTATTTATCTGGCTTGTCGGACTGGATTTTGTAGTAATGTACGTTATTATTTGTACTCGTTTTAGAACCGCTTTATATACCATTTGTTCGTTTGTTTGGACGAATATTAAAAGTGGATTGAAAAATTTGTAATTGGTTGCGTGTTTCTCGTACGTAAGCCCTGTTGGTCGTGAAGCTTACAATATATATATATATATATATATATATATATATATATATATATATATATATATATATATGTATATATATATATATATAATATTAAAAGTAATATTGGGCATTTCACTCGATAACATAGTGGTCTAAAAATGTATATATTCTACACCCGAATTCTCCTTCACCAAAAATCCTTAGAACATATATATATATTCAACCTCGTCCCCAGGACCATTTGTGGGCTGGGCCAAGATGGCGGCCAAAAACAAAATGGCGGGAACAAATGGCCCTGGCACAGGCTGCAAAAAATGAGTCATATTTTGACTCATTTTTGACTCGGCCCAGGCTTCACGAAGTTTATCGCGCCTAGTCAGGCTCAATTTTTTTCTCAATATTTTATAGTTCAGCTTGACTGACCCAAACTGAAAACAATCAAAACATTCATTTCCAAATACATTGTCGAATTATTAAAATAGATACACTTTTAATAAATATCTGTAAATCCTTATATTTATCATTTGCTTCACCGTTGTACCAAATTCGCAAGAAACTGGATTGCCGTTGTCTGGCCGGGCCGCCTTGTTTTCGTAAGTTTTCGGTGGATTCAATTCAGCGTTTTGAAAAACATTTAGGCTTCGTTTCGTCGAGAACTCTTGTTTGAAAAAACCCTGCTTCTTAATGGCCAAACATGTAAATTCTGCCCTGTGGTGTACTTTCCTTTCGCAGCCAAAATACTTTTTGACTTTGTTCACCAAGTCTTTCGTTCGCCCGATTTAGAAAACACACTGAATTGCCGTCCCATGGACTTCGTTGTATGGCAGCCAGGGCACAGAGACGATACGACCCATCATTACATATTCTTCCGACGTTTTCACGGGTGCTTCGCCAGCTTTCCTCACATTTTCATTCATTTCGAAGTTGGTTTTTAACAGCCGGCAATTCTGAATATTATTTGAGCCAAAAAAAAAAAAATGCCCGCGAGTTAGCCTGCCGCCCGCCTCGTTTCCACCAATCAGAATACCTAAAACATCCAATGTTATCTCGACCAATCAAATGTGGTGATAGCTCAGCCTGTGCCAGGGCCATTTGTTCTTTGCCGCCATCTTGGCCCAGCCCCCACAAATGGCCCTGGGGACGAGGTTGATATATATTATATTTAACAATTAGACAACGAGCCCTAGTTTTCTAACGAGCCCTAGAGTGAATAGTCAACGAGGCGAAGCCGAGTTGACTATCGCTCATAGAAAACGAGGGCGAGTTGTCTAATTGTTTTAGTATAAATTTACCAACAAAAGTTAAATAAATTCTCGACCATAACATATTCTTCGAGGCTGGTTTAATACTTTTTTAACTGCCAACTACAAACGTTCAACAGTCATTTGGGACATCTCCTTGTCCCATACAGTAACTGATGGAAAAGCAAAGTTTTCTTGCATAATTTAGCATGGATTTTCATGTACAATATTGAAACAATATATATCCACTCATTTGATTTGCAAAAGTGACAAAAAGTTGAAAGAAACATTCAATTTAGCATATAGTTTACATCACGAAATCTTGTCAACAGCAAGCGTGATTTTGAAATGTGTTTTGTTTGCAGTTATTTCGTTTTAAACGAACACAGATAAACAATTTAACGATCTTACCATTAATAACTTCCATTCTAACCATTTTGTAGCCGTTTTTGTTTTCTGTAGAACGTATTGCTTCGCCTAAATGTTCAATTTCTTCTTTCATTTGCCCACTCCGTTATAATTTCGGCGCCATTGTTGCTTAACAGAACAACCGCTGGCTCTAATGATCATTGTTCGTGCTATACTACGCATTTTGTCATTGGTAAAATTTTTTAAAAGAATGACTTTCATTGGTTTATCCCAGAGGTTTATATTACCAATTATAAACTCCTGCAATAGCCAATGAAATTCGAGGATTTGCATTATAAACTTGTAAATTTATACTTAATATATATATACTGTTTCCGCTCATTACCTGTTCTGAGTTTTAGTCGACAATCATACTTTGATGCTGGTGTCATTATTTCTCCTTTGACCATTGTTGTAGACGGATAACAAAGCCAAGCCACCAAATTGTCTTCTTCACCTTCAAGAAATACTGGCTTTAAAAGATTCTTAACTTGAGGTGGAACTGGCTTCTTGTCCACCACACGTAAGCCTTCCCATAATTTGAGACGAATGTATCTCCCTATAATATATATTTATACAAAGAATTTAGGAATCAGCAATTTAGGCTAATTCTATATTTACTGTTTACCGCCTTGTCTATTGAGCAAACCACAAGATGTATATCTAACATGAAGTTACAATCGAAATATAGTAAGGTTAGATATACTGCCGAAACAGAGAACGTAGGAGTCTAACGTTTCGAGCGAAGGCCCTATATTTCGATTGTTGTTTCTACACTGCCTGCGCAGCACGCTACTTTTATAACATTAAGTTATATGCGTCACTCTCGTAAATATACGCTATAGCTACACAGAGGTTCAGTAAATGTACGCATAAATCGATTTACTCTCAAATATAACTTGTTAGCATATACCTCGTAGGTGAATCGTGCTTTTCAAGCAACCTGATAGGTTCCTCTAGCTCAGGTATCCTGCACTGTTCACCTGCGGGAAAAACAAAATGGCGGACAGTTTTACTTTGTTTACCGAAGCAGGAGATTTTGTTGATAAACAAGGCTGTTGCTGTAGAATAACGAGAAAAGTCAACAAAATTAAGTAGAAGAGTGTCCACAGGTATGTTTCTTTACAATTTTCTAGCCATTAATATATTCAAAAGTTGTAAAAACTGTTTTGTCGACAAATATCGAGTACGCCAAGTGCCGTTAGTGTCCAAGTTGCTAGCGGCCGTGTCTTGTATAAGATACCGAAAAATACAAGAGTATTAAACTTGTTATTTCATTTATGAGGTATATGCTAAAACAAGTATTCACCTCAGTGGCGGTGAATAGTGTGGAAAGCGGCTCGGTGAATATCCAGCATTATTATATGGCATGGATTACTTCCGGTAAAATCACGCGCTGTGATTGGTTGCTGACGTGGCGAGGTTTCTCCGTAATGCCCACGGGCATTATGACAATTGTTAATGCCCTACGATTGGAAACAAACAAAAAATCCTAATAAGAAACGTTTATTGCCGAAAAACGGCGAAAATAGATGAAATAGACGACGATGAACATTATAAAAGTAAATTCTAGTATCCAGACGAGAAAGAAACAGAAGAAAATAACGCTAGTTCGGTGTTTTGAGGAAGTTAAAGGAAGCGAAGAACAAGAAATACAAGATTGATTTTGAAATAAAAAGTGCCATACAATAAACTACTTAATAACCCCGACCGTTCGGTCTTTACGGTAAAATATTAAACCTCGGTCTTGAGCGTATTAACCTCGCTATCGCTCGGTCAATACAGCAAGACCTCGGTTTAATATTTTACCGTAAAGACCTCACTCTCGGTTATTAAGTAGTTACTATTCACCTCCACTTCGGTGAATAACTGTTAAATATACTGATCTCCCTTTGATCCAGCCCTAAAATTTGATATACTTTGTTTATATCCACAAAAGGTAATGATTTTGATCAGACCTCCACACACTTTCGTACTAAATGTATATTCACAAAAAGAAAATTGAATTATCATACTGTACCTGATAGTGTTAAAAAGGCGTAATCATAACGCCATTGTGTATGGATGTGGTGTAAAGGTTTATCGTCGGTGTCGCCGCCTTCTGAAAATATATCGTCATTTATGTGTGATGGATCAACCCCTGGTCCAAACGTCGCCTTCCAATCTTCGTTATTTACTGACTCGTCCAATTCGCAACTCGATTTATTTTTGTCAATGCTATTAATACTATTTAATCCAAGTCGTTCAGTCAGATCGTTGACTGTGAGGCCTCGTTTTTCTTCCCCTGTCAGGTTGAAATATCACAAAAACATTAATTATCACATACAGCTTTAAGAAAATGGAAATTATACCTTTTGGCTAGTCTAGGAATTTTAGTTTACCTTCATAAACATTATGAACAAACACTTTGCCAAAATGACACCATAAATCTATGTTCAACTGTTCTTCATCTTTTACTTGGTGTAGATGCCGTAAAGATGTCAAAAGAACATCTTGAATACGCGATATTGTGTCTTCACTAAATTCTATCTAAACATAAAAACAATAAAAAAGAGAATTGTTAATATGCAAGTGTGGGAAAATGTTTTACATTCACAAATTAAATAAAAATTATCATTCTGAGTTCTGGAGGATCAATGTTTAGAACGTCTAGCTATAGCATTCAGAGGCAAAGAGTTTTTCTGAGTATTAACAACTACACCTTTTCTTCCTCTCTCTCTCTATTTTTCTTCTATCGTCAATAATCCAATATGTTTAGATGTTTGACTTAGTTATTATTTGTTCAAAATTGGGTGTAAATCATCCCCGAAATGTCTACGTGGTTTTGACATTGCAAGTATTAATAATTATTTTCGGCTACATTTTCCGATATTTGCTGCTTCTAGATTAAAACTATATTCTCCTCTGCTGCTCGTATCCTTGCTGACATGCAGATGGTTGGCAATGTCTGAATTGCAGATAATAAGGCTTCTTCTTGGTTTGGATCTTCACAACTTACAGAGGATGAAAATGTTAAAATTTTGATCAAATCATCAGATGTCCAATGTTTTATTAGACTTTGAATCAAATCGTTTCTAAACACGTGAGCTTTAATTTGCTTGCTACCATCAGTCAGTATATTATTCTTATACTGAATACTACAATGTTCTGGTTGAGAGTATATATATATATATATATATATATATATATATATATATATATATTTTTTATAAACAATATTTAATTATAGGCAATTGCCCCAAAAGCCAAAAGGCTTTTCAAGGGAGTTTTGCCTTCTTATTAATTTTACAAAAATCAAAACAAAGATAAACATAAAGGACGAGCAGACGGACAAAAAATAACGACCTGAATCGACTATGAAATTTTGGACATTGAAGAACAAACGTACATTAATTTGAAAGGAAACAAACGAAATTCCATTAAGGAACCACTTGAGACGAGTTCTTTAGATAGCATTTGACCACCCTGCACCAAGCAAGTGAGCAGCAGAGGTGGGCAAAGTGACACGAGGAGCAGCATATCGGTCGCAATCAAAAAAGAAATGAGAGACAATCTCATTCGGAAAAAAACCCGTATGCACATGAAGAAGAAGAGACACAATTCCTTAAGAACAGATCATCGTTCAATGTGCTATTAGATAATCTCAAACGAGTTTGGATAACAGCTGGTAAACGGTCACCAATGTAATACAAAGCGTTGGGAAAGTGATAAATTGCACATAACACTACTTTTAAAACTGGCAATTGAAGAAGAACGAATATTATTTGGCAGGTTATTCCAAAGTTTAACTGAGGAAATAAAAAAATGATTTTTTAAAACGCTCGGTTCGAGCGAAAGGAACGATAAGATTATCATTAGCACGTAAACTATAATCTGTTCTAGCACTAACATTTTCAGGACACAATTCTAACAAGTACGTAGGAACTAAACCGTTTATAATTTTGTACATCATAAATAATTTATGGTTGCTGCGTCTATCTTTTAACCTAATCCAGGCGGTCTCATTAAGAATTAAGGCTTTCTCTGTAAGTACCCTTCAGAGCTCCAGTAACAAACCTAGCCGCGTCAAACTGCAAACATTCTAATAAGTCACGGTCAGTATCCCAACACCCATCCCACACAACATCAGCATACTCCAAGCACGAACGAACAAGAGATTTGTACAATATTTCGAGGGTCTTCCTTTCCAATTTATATTTCATGGGTTTAAGCATATTAAGTTTTTTGGAAGCTTTTTGGTGAATTTTAAAAATATGAGGACGCCATGACAAATTATAAGTGAGAATAAAACCTAAATGGTCATGTTGGGTAACGACTTCAATTGGTTCATTAGTCAACTTAAGAGGAGAATGAAAAGGCTTGACTGACTTAGTAGAGAAAATCATACTTTTGGTTTTATTGACGTTCATGGTAACTAACCACTGGTTAGCCCATGTTGAAATAGCGTTATGATCGCTGTTAAGTTTATTAGCTGAAATAACTGGTGAAATGACTTCATCCATTAACAACGAATCGTCAGCAAAAAGAAAACATGTAGACGAAACATTGTCAGGAAAGTCATTGATATAAACCAAAAACAGTAGAGGTCCAAGAAAAGACCCCTGCGGTACTCCAGCCTCAATTTTTTTTCCAGTCAGAGCTCATACCTTCTATAGCTACACGTTGAAATCTATCATATAAATAGCTTTCAAACCATTGAAATAAGGAGCCGTTAATTCCAATACTTTTTAGTTTGGCAAGTAGACCTTTATGCCAGACTTTATCTTTCCAAAGCTTGGTAAATTTTATGAACAATATAAACCAATTGCGTAACTGTCGAATCAACAGGACGAAAGCCAGATTGAAAACGATAGAAAAAGCCGGTATTCTCAAGAAACTTGTAAACGTCAATAAAGACAAGTGTTTCACACACCTTGGATAAACTAACTAATAAAGAAACCGGACGATAATTAAGCTTTAGCTGCCGATTTTCTTTTTTAATAAAGGAATAACATTTTCCATTTTCCAATTCATTGGATATTTACCAGAAATAAAATGAAAAATTTATAAGACATGTGATTGACATGCGAGAGGTTTGAAAATACCATTTGCACAAAGTTTAAGAGTTTTGTTACTGATATTATCAAACCCACATGCTTTAGAGATGTCCAAATTATATAAAATATTAAGAACTTGAGATTCCCTTGTTTCCCTTCTCCGTCCTATCTCTAGTAACCAATACTCCATTAACGATACATTTTCTTTTGTTCAAGAATTACACTCTTTAGATTTTAACACTCATGATCATGTATTTATGGCTAGCTTTGACATAACGTCTCTCTTTACGAACATTCCACTAGACGAAACTATTGACATTATTATTCAACGACTTTTCAACACCAGCACTCATTTTAATAGCTTTTCCATTTATAATTTCCGTAGGCTACTTAATCTTGCGGTTAGAAACTGTCATTTTCTGTTTAATGGTATTATGTACGAACAAGTTGACGGTGTTGCCATCATGGCTCGGCTTTAGGTCCCTTGTTCGCCAATATCTTCCTTTCTACTCATGAATCTAGTTGGTTACGTAATTGCCCTCCAGAATTTAAGCCACTTTTCTATCGCCGTTATGTTGATGATTGTTTTGTTCTGTTTCGCTCTCCTGATCATGTCTTACCATTTCTCAATTACTTAAATGCTCAACACCAAAATATCAAGTTTACTCATGAACCGGAAAATAATAATCGTCTGCTTTTCCTTGTCATTCTTATTAACAGTTCTTCTGGTACCTTTTCTACGTCTGTCTACCGCAAACCCACTTTTACTGGCCTTCTCACAAATTTCAACTCTTTTATTCCTTTCGCGTACAAGAAAGGATTAGTATTCTCTCTTGTTAATCGTTGTTTCCGTATATGCTCTACTTACTCTATTTTTCAAGCTGAGCTTGAAAAGCTCAAAAGAATTTTTCGGTCTAACGCCTTTCGATCTGGCAAAACTTATTGACATTTGTTTCAATTCATTCTTAGACAAAATATTTTCTCCTTCTGAAAAACCATCTACTGTTTCCAAGCGCCTTATTTACTTTACGTTGCCCTTCACTGGTTCACATTTTCTACAAGTGCAAACTCAGTTACGAAAACTGTTCTCTTCTGCCTTTCCTCACATCACTATTCGTTTTGCCTCTCGACCTATGCTAAGGTTCTCTAACTATTTTCCCTTTAAGGATCGTATTCCCACACGTCTGAGATCGCATGTTGTTTACAAATTTACGTGTCAAGGCTGCGGAGCCTTCTATGTCGGTGAAACAATCAGGCACATTCACACGCGAGTCTCAGAACATATAGGCATTTCGGCTATTACTGGAAGAAAACGCAAAAATCCTCCTCCAACTAGCATTCTCTCACACCTGGACACCCCATTTCTTTCGACGACTTTAAAATTATTAACTCTTGTTCTTTTGAATCTGAACTTCTTTTACGTGAAAGTTTGCTTATTGCTAAACTTAAACCTTCCTTAAATGCTAACATAGATTCTGTGCCACGTTTTTGACTGGTTTATAAAGAACACGTAAGATGTAACATGCATGAGTCAGGTAACATGAGTCACATACATTATATATGTAACTGTTCTGCCTATTGTCATTTAAAATTCAACTCATTTTTATGCAAATAGTTTGTCTATGTCACAGTCTCTACATTCAAGATAGATTCTATTTTCGCCCACTTATAATTTCCGAAGAAAGTTCAGAAGAAGTTAAGTTAATTTTAGGTATGTCACTTTGGCGTAACATGAGTCACACACCACTCCATTGTCCTAATTAGTGGCATTGTATAATTAAATATTCCATCCTCGCCATGATTCAATACCTTAACACCTTAGGTGTCTACAGACAATAGTTGAAGTGTTAAAATAAATAAATCATTAAACTATATCGTAATTGACCGTTGTTTGTGTTCAAACTGTAACATGAGTCACCATGGAATTGCCCAGCAGCCAAGTCAACATAAACACATAAACAAGAGCGGCGTCGCCATACGCTATAATTTATATACACACACACACACATACTGTACCTCACTATCGGTCTGATTTTCAATTTCAATTCTGTACCGTTCGCCTTTCATAAAACCGTCCAATTTAGGTGTATTATTATCATTCTTTAGCTCAAACTTGACTGTTACATCTTCGTCATTCGTGTTGAAGCAAACAAAATGATTCTCGCCACCAAGTTCCTTCCTGGACATATAATCTTTGCAAGCAATCTAGAAATCATATATAGGCTTAGAACTCTTTAATTTACAACCAGGAAATAGAATACAAAGTACTATAAAAAGCAAGTAGGCACTTAGCTGCGTGTATACGTTGTTGGATGCAGGGAGTTCGAGTACAGGGAGTGTTTATACATTATACCGGAACGAGTTTCAATGCGGAATAAACTCATAGTACTGATTCTGTTGAAATATTTTTGTCTGTTTACATCATGATTCCCGAATAAAATGCAGTCCCCGAGCCCGACATCTCGACACGCGTGGAGTTCACTACACGCGAAATTACACGCAAGTGGGAAAGAAATTCTGCGAGATGTTTATATATATATATATATATATATATATATATATATATATATATATATATATATATCAACAAATCCGCAACTTTCGCCAGTTCGGATAGCAGGGTACTGGCACAGTAGTATTAACTGTTAATACGACGAAGACCGAAAACGACACTGTCCTGAAACTGGCCAAAGCCTGTAAAGAATTCTGCTCTGGTGTATTCTACTTAACTCGAGGGAGAACGGTGAAGAAATCAGTTTGAAACAAACGGCTTTTTAGATCTTGAAGAGAACTGAATTATGCCTGCATGGTCACGGAACGACACTTGTGTCCTGAAACTGGCCAAAGCCTGTAAAGAATTCTGCTCTGGTGTATTATTCTACTTAACTCGAGGGAGAACGATGAAGAAATGAGTTTGAAACAAACGACTTTTTAGATCTTGAAGAGAATTGAAATTTGAATGATGCCTGGTCACGGAAAAAGCAAGAAACCGAACGAGAAAAACAATCTGAATTCTGAAAAGAGTATAGACTGAATTGGCAGTGTTTCTGGTGACAAAAGCAGAAGAAAGTTTAACGGTAGGAGATTCATATTTACCAGTTTAGCTGAGTCTTGAAAAAGAAAATCATGCAATATAAATACGGTCGTTGGCACCTAAGCGTGTTAACACTACCCGTCAAAACAAATTTAAGTCAAAGTTAACCGTTTTGAAATCAACACCGTGGGATTGGTGAGATGTGATTGACTAAGGGCACATTCATGTGACAATAATGTATTGGTTCGAATATATTGAATGAAAACCTACTACCTTTCCAAAGGTAAACATTTAACTTTGACATAAAACATGTTTTGACTGGCGGTGTATGCACGCTTAGGTGCCAACGACTGTAATATTCTTGTCTACAGTTGTCCTTTGGACGCTAGGACGTGGCATTGTGTCTTTTCTTGGCCACTATTATCCATGGCGAGAAATAATGGTCACGCATGCGCGTAATGCATGCCCACTTACAAAAATTTTGACTAGAAAAGTTCTGCAAGATTAATAGGACTTACATAGAGGATGAGTGAAACAATCGTCTTAGCAGTGTCAATTTTTAAATTATTTCAAATGTTTCAATCTGAATCGTATAGTGCAACACATCTGTGATGTAAATATCATGAGCGATATGCCACAGATATTAAATCCGTTGCGGTTTTTGATATACTATTTTGAGAACAAGTCTAACACAAGCCAGTATGGCGAATATACAAATTGTACCAACCTTGCTGCTCAAGTTATCGAAAATCAAACAGAGGTAGACTATTTTCGTACAAGTTTCGATCTGATTCGTCTACTATAAAGATCCGTCTTTTCGATGATATTCTTCATTTCTAGCCTGTATTTGTCGTTGTTGCGGTTTTCAATCTCAAAGCTTCAGTATTTTCTGATCATCGAATAAAGATTTCATCCAACATCGCATAAATTAGTTGTTCTCTTTTCTTCTGAACCGCGGAACTGTGACGACCGCGCGACATAGGTACTAGTTTAATAGGGCTTTAGCTCCACCTCTCTATGTCCACCATTTCCCGCCATGCTATTTTGGATGTAAATTTCTTATTTGGTTCATCTCGTATCTTTTGTAATAGACTTTTTATGCTCTTTCGGTGTGTCAATACATGTACATGACTACAGATGAACTTTGCCAATGAATTTTCTTTGATGTTATACAGTACTGGTTTGTTTCTCTCTTTCTATTCAAAATTTTTCAGGCCGTTAATTTTATTATTACATACTATAAAAAGTATAATAGGCTAAATATAAAAATATAAATACTATAATAGACTTAAATACAAAAAAAAACAAAAAAACCCAGAAAGTGTGTGTGTGGTGGTGGACTGGTGGTGGTGGGGGTGGTTTACAAAAATGTATATATTAAAAGTGGGCGAGGGGTTGTTGCGATCATGTATTTCTAGTTTATTGCCGAATGAGTTTATGCTGCGGGTTGTCGTTTCAGAATGGAATTTCTGGTATATATCGGTTCCGGTATCATGTAAAAGCGATACGAGATGTCATTTGCAGGGAGAGACTATTTTAACCAATCAACATGAAGCGGATTGAGTGTTCAATCAAATCTCGCATGTTGTTTCTTCTTGTTGTGTTTACACGAAGAAGATTAAAAATTTTCGATCTGATCGAAACGAATGACTGAAGTCAATCACTCAGTGGAGTGGATTGATTTGAGATTCAAGCAAGGATCGACTTGAATGTCCCCAATCTGTTTCATTATGTAAATTCACTATATAAAACGCTTTAAATATAGCTTTACCCTATGACACTTTCGTAAGTAATAATCTCCTAGTTCAAGTTTGTCTCCATTTATATTTTTTTTGTTAATTTTATGCTAATATTTATGTTCTATATTAAAAATCTAAATAATCTATCATATGTCAGATCTCTTGGGAGCTCGAAGCCGTCTTCCTGAACGAGTAATTAGTACATCCTCCCCGCCTTGGCACGGAGTGTCTAAATCATTAATAATATATTTTTCAGGAAGCGGTTCAGCTGCGTCAACTTCTTGATCTCGTTGAACAATTCTTTCCCGAGGTTCTTGTTCTTTTCCGTTTTCTACTCTCTGCGCTTCTTCCAACAAATATAGCTTTTAGATTGACCGCTTTCTTTCTCCCAACTTTGTTTTTAAGGTGGCGGTACGAATGAGATTATCGGCACCTTTATGCACTTCTTGCACAACACCCAACGGCCATTTACCCCGCTTAACATTGTCTTCCGAGATTAACACTGTCTTCCGAGATTAACACAACGTCACCGACCTTCAGTGGTGGTTTCTCTTCGCGCCATTTCTGACGGACCGTTAATCTTGGCAAGTATTCGGTTAACCATCTTTTCCAAAAACGATTCACCAAAGTTTGACGATACAGAAATCGAGATGTTACGGGTGCTATGGCAGTAGCTTCTTTCGGAACATCAGGTATTTCATTTAAACCTCTTCCCAAGGCGAGGTGTGCTGGGGTAATAATCTGACCATCATATATGGATGTTATTGCCAACAAACGTCAAAGGTCTTGAGTTTATGACTGCTTCGATCTCGGTCAGGACCGCATACATCTCCGTATAAGTCAGCAAGGCTTTTCCAAGGATTTTTTGGAGGGGTTCTTTCAACGAACGACAAACACGTTCCCACCATCCTCCCCGATGTGGGCTTCTTTCAGTAATGAATTTCCATTTTATTCCTTTGTCTGCCATTTCTCTTTGTAGTCGTAAAGGATCTAACTTCTTCCATACTTTAAGCATTTTTTGCTCTGAAGTTTCGAAGAACCACTTCATATCTTTATTTTCTTTCTTGAAAGTGGTTTGATTGTCCGACCATAAAGTATTGCAGAGTCCTCTGCGGTTGTACATGCGTCGGAATGCTTGGAGAAATTCATCTGTAGTCATGTTATTCGTCAGTTCTAGATGGACCATTCTTGTCGTAGCACAGGAAAATATGCAGACATAGGCCTTTTGATAGATCACATCCGATTTTTTCTTGGCTTGTACCTTCAGAATAAGATGTCCGGTAAAATCGATTCCAACATGGGTAAATGGTGGAGAATTGGTAACTCGTTCGACTGGTAATGGTGCCATTTGTTGCTGAACAGGTCCAATTCGATATTTCCGACAAGTTCGGCATTTGTTGATAACTCTTTTAACGGATCGACGTCCACATAGTCTCCAAAATCTTTCTCTAAGGATAGCTAAAGTGGTTTCAGGACCAGCATGACAAGCTTGTACTTCATGGGCGTGGGCTATCAACTTATCTACCACAGGATGCTTAGCAGGAAGAATTATTTTGTGCTTTGTTTCCTCCGGTAAATTGGCAAACTGTAAACGGCCACCAACACGGATTAAATTGTTGCTTTCATCGAAGAACGGCGCCAGTTTGTTCAATGAACTGTTGGAAGGCAAACGTTCCTTGTTCTGCAATCGATAACACTCCTCACGGAAGCTTTCTTGTTGTACTTTGTGATACCAATAAATTTCGGCCTCCTTCATTTCTTCTGCAGTGATTTCGGTAGAGCGGTCTTCAACCGTTACTTCGAGGGGGCTCCGCGGTTTAACCAACCTTACGAACTTAAATACCAAAACTATGACTCTGATCAACTTTGTCTAACGTTCGAATCTTTCCTTCATTGATGCACGGTGGTGTTGACTTCAGAACAGCGAGATTACACACGGTTCTTCGATTCCATCCTAGGTAGTCTTGAATCGTTACGTCTACCACATTCTTTGTCCATTCTTCCGACGGGCCGCCGAGCCACTCTGGCCCATACCACCAAAGGAAATTCTCCGCTAGATCTTTTAAGGATTCACCACGCGTCACAAAATCTGCCGGATTAGAACCACTGGGACAATACCGCCAACGCCCAGGTGCCACATTTTCTTGGATCGCTTGCACACGATTGGCCACGAAAACTTTCCAGGTATAACTGGGTCGGCGAATCCATCCCAAGGTGACCATGCTATCGGACCAACAGGTATACTGATTCACTTTCATCTTGAGGGCTTTTAATGGAAATGTAATCAACTTGGAGAGGAGATATGCCGCCATTAGTTCTAGCCTCGGTAAAGTAACTCGCTTCGTAGGCGCTACTCTGCTTTTTGCCAGAAGGAAGTTTACTCTTACCTTTCCTTGGCAATCTTGGAGACGAAGATAAATCAGGGGCGGATTTAGCGTTAGTCAAATAAGTCATACGACTAAGGTAAAAAAATCTACAAAAAAAATAATTATCGTATCGTTCTTCTCTCAGTCTCGACTCTCGAGATTGCCAAGATAATCGATTAGGTAAGCCTGCCGACCGGCATTTTAACCCACGCCGCGCGGTTGACTTTGTTCTTTCTCGACGGATTTGAGCCTATTGTATCAGCCTCTGTGATTGGTTGAATTTATAAATTAGCCTTTATAGCGACCTGTGATTGGTTTGCAGAGTGTTTGCCGGATTTCTTTGTCTTTCTCGACGGATTTAGACCCCTTGTATCACCCTTTCTGCTTGGCTTAATTTTCCAATAGCTCTTTATCAAGAGCACGGATTGGTTTAGCGGCGTTTTACTTTGTAGTTCTCGACTGATTTGTGGGCTGATCAGTGATCGATTCTGACTAACTTGCACAGTTGCACTAGTATCACTACAAGCGGATTCTTTCGTTCGGAAAATGGCTTTGCCTAATACAAACGTGATAGATCTTGATGTATTCGCTTTGAAGGGATTAATTGTTGCGAGAGATTTTAATATAAAACGGCTTTAATACCGTCGACTCGAGGGTCAATAAGCGAAGGATGCTTTGCGCGAAGGAGCATTTTACCAAGATTGGCAAGACGCTTCAAAGGATTTTTGGCACTGAGATATACGGTAACATAAGCCAACAATGACAGGAAGAAACCTCGTGCTGCTCTCAGGTAAGCAGATTTTTCTGCCTTAATTATTTTCTAGTTTCTTTAAGTTCGTTTGACGTTTTAAGACATAAATTCTACATGGAATTTTAATAATACAATAACAACCTTCGCCACGATTGAGACCACATGGCATGTCTTCAAATGAAAGGTGACCTTTACTATTGTTTATAATCTTATTTATATATCTACGTGTTTGTAGCGCAAGTAGCTGAAATTCATTCAGGGTTTTCCCTCTTGTATTTGTTTATATAAATGGTTTGAAAATTTAATTGAATATTAATATGATTTTGAGACTAGCATGGTAGCAAGAATTTAAATACAAGCTAAAGAATTTTATCATGATTGGATAATGTAGACTACTTCATAAATTTATAAAATAGATAGTGAGGTCTGGCAATCATAATTATGTTATTTTATGTGAGAGACTGTTATTTTATGTGAGAGACCATAGTTATAGGGCCTGTTTTCAAGGTAGGGTTTACCCCTACCCTGGGTCAACTCTATTAGATGTGGTTACCAAACAAGTAAAAAGTTGTGCTGGGTAGGTGAGTTATCCCTACCAAATGCATTTACAAGGACAAAACATAACCCAGCTAGGGTAACCTAGCACCCGGGTGGGTTACCCTAGTCTCCTTGTAAATACAACAAACAAAACAAACCCCACAGGAAATGTATGAGCTAGGGTAACCAGTATGTTAGAGTAACCAAGTGCCTAGGATAATACCTCCTTGTAAATAAGCCCTTAATATAGAGACTATATAAGTCAGACCTACAACGTTTTTGAATTTGACATAGTATTTAAATGTTTTAGGTCTGAGGCATCTGGGAATTGCCTATACAGCTCTGTTTCGAGCTCTTGCATGCAGTATGGTTATCAGTTTCATATAAAATATTTGAAATCATGAATCTTATTAAATATTTGAAGTAGATGTATTATATCTGTTGTTTATTTCTTGGTTAAAATAATTAAATCTGCGGCCGGGGAACATGACCACCAACCCCCCACCCACCCTAGAACCCAAATATTTTGGACTAAGGTGACAAAAATCCTAGATCCGCCCCTGATAAATAGCGGCTCCATACGCTTTGGGGCTTGCATCACTGTAACCATGTAGTTGGACATCTGTTAATTCGACATCAAGATTTGTTAGAAAAGAACGAGGAATTTGGATAGTGTTCAGACCTTTAAGTTCTTGTTTCCACGTTTTCCACTGGGTTCTAGTTTCCTCGTCGAGTGGCTCGTCCCACGTTAAACCAAGCACCCACAATCTCTGGAACAACATCTTTGCTCGAATAAGATAAGGGCTAAGAAACCCTAACGGATCAAAGAGTTTAGAAGATATACTAACCAGACCTCTTTTTGTTTCTGGATCCGCAACTTGCAACAATTTCTCTCCTTGTTGAAATAAGAATTGATCTTCATTCGTATCCCATGATGTACCCAAGGCTTTTAACGGCTCAGACTCACTATCGAGGCACACGTAACGATCAGGAACTCTTTGATCGTCCGGAATACAGGCGAGTAATGCTTCCGAATTCGTCGTCCACTTGACTAAAGCGAATCCTCCCATCTTCATCAATTTGACCAGATCATTGTAAGACAAGTTCAGCTCCGGTAAGACAATCATCAACATAAGTATCTTCTTTGATGGCTTGAGCAGCTTCGGGAAAGGTAGTGCTATTTACTTCTGCGTGAAGGTGCATTGTAGCGATTGCTTCAAAGGGGCTGCTTATGTCACCAAACGGTAGTCGGGTCATACAATAGGTTTTTCACTTGCTTACAAGGATCCATGTCTCTCCATAGAAAACGGTGTGCGTTCTGATCTTTAGGAGCTAACTTAACTTGTAAGAACATCTTCCGGACGTCAGCCATCATGGCAATACGATGCAGGCGAAACCGCATTAAAATGGACAGTATATCTGGCTGAAGAGCTGGGCCAGGTAAAAGACAGTCATTCAAAGAGATACCTACTCCATTCTTGGCTGCGGCATCAAACACCGCTCTGCACTTGCTTGTGGACTTGTCTGTCCGAAATACTGGATGATGTGGTAAATAATGGATCCGGTCCGCTGCATCATCTTCGGTTGTTATTTCTCTAGCATGTCCATCGTTGATGTACTGGTTAATGGTGTTCTTGTACATCCGGGCTTGCTCTGGCTCTTTATTCAGCATCGTTTCGACGTTAATGAGTCGTTTCATCACCATGCAGCTTTCGATTGTCGACTAGTTTAGGGCATTTCTTTTTCCAGGGCAGCGCTACTTCGTATCTTTCTCCATCAAACTTTATGCTTTCCCAGAACAGTTGTACGGCATATTCTTCATCATGCGGTAGATCTTGAGATCATCTATTATGTCGAGCGACTCCAATTGCCAGAACTTTTTCAAAGTCAGGTTAGGGTCGCCTTCGATTAACTTTACTTTGGAAAAATACGAGGATGAGCTAGACCTTGTGTCTGCCGAGCGTTCAACTTCTGTGGGGCCTGAAAGTAACCAACCAAACGATGAATGCATAGCCACTGGACTGTTTGGAGATTCTTTCCGAATACCACCTTTGATAATTTTAGACCACTGGTCGGCGCCGAGCAAAATGTCGATCGTCGCTTCATCTCTCGGAAAAGTATCAGCCAATCTCACTCCTTTTAAATGCGGGTACTGGGAAAGGTCAACGACTGCAGGTTCCAGGGGCGAACAGACGGTGGCAACAGTCCATGTGTTAAGATTAATTTGCCTTCGTTTATCACGCGTTGATAGTTGAAAACTGACATTTCTCACCTTTGTCGTACGAGATTGATCTCCATGCATCAAAATGGTCATCGTTTTGGTAGGGCCATTTGAAGCCAAGTTTAATACGTCAGCAATTTCGTTGCGTATATAGGATTGGTCACTCCCACTATCCACCAGAACACGGACCGGTAGTGTGACTCCATCGGAGACCAGGTTGACCAAGGCCGTAGGAAGTAACATCACTTGTGAATCAGTGGTGGTAGATAAAAACCTCTTGGCAATCCCAGCATGACTGGTGATTTGATCAAGCGAGTTCTCCTCTTCATAGTCATCGTCACCTGGTTTCTTGTTGTTACCTTGTCCTTGGTCTTGTGGTGGGGACGAAATGCGATGTAGAAGAGTATGATGTCTTCTCTTACAACCTTCTACGGAACACCCTGGACGTTTACAATTTACACTGTAATGGTTTGGGGTCGTTGGCAAAAGACAGTTAAAGCAAAGTCCTTTGTCTTTAACTGTTTCCAGACTTTCATCGACTGATTTCTTCCTAATAAGAAAACAGTTCGTAATATCGTGTGCTTTACAACAATAAACACATTCTTGGATGTATGGACCTGTTGACTTTTCTTTGCTCGTCTTGCTATTTAATGCTGTATCTGAGTAGGGCGTTTCTTGTGTTACGTATCGTCTTTCATAACTTCTTCGCGAGGAGTCTCTTCTGCGTTGGTCTTTACGGTCTTTGGGAAATATCTTTTCCTTACGCGTGGAGTTCTCCGCCGCCTCCTCGGACATGACATGAGATCTTAAAAAATCAAACAAGTACTCAACAGTTACCTTAAGGTCATCTTTTTCATTTTCAAGCTTTAAAAGCTGGAATTCCCACTTGCGGCGAATTTCATTGGGTAACTTGGATTGAAGAATCGGTACCAAAATTCGGTGGGCATATGTCAGATTAGGCTCATAAGACTCAAGCGTATGATATCGGCTGACCATGATATCGTATAAATTACGAAGAGATCGTGCATCTACTTTCTCCTTTTTCTCGATGTGAGCAAAGATTCAATCAGGTGTTCAACGACCAATCGTTTTCTGCCATATCTTTTCTGGAGTGCCTCGATCGCCTTCGCATAGTTCTCACTCGATACCTCGATGTACTCGATAGCTCTTCTGGCTGTCCCCTTCACATACATTCGTAGATAATTAAAGCGATCTCGATCGGTGAGCATGTCGTTCTCGTGAATACATATTTTGTACTGATCCCAACACGAAACCCAATGTAAAATATTCCCAGTAAATTCAGTTAATGTAAACTTAGGAAGCCGTAACCGGCTAGTTCCTGGGTTGCGGGGTCCAAACGTCGAAGTAGATGATCGCTTTTCATCCTCTTCTTTTTGTAATTGGGACGAAATATACTTCTCGGCGTTCATTGAAGCTTGCAAAATTCTTTGTTGAAATACGGCCCACCGTTGAACCTCTTTATTCACGAACTGTTCATCTTCAAGAACGGATATTAACGCTTGAACTGTGTTGCTATACTCGGCTTCTAATGAATTCAAGCGTTGCAGAGCGTTTTCCATTTCTTTTCGTGCCCTTTCTTCGCTTAACAATCTCTGTATTTCTTCTGACACGACCTCTATTGTTGTACCGAAAAACTTTTGTTTTCGTAATAATTTATTCGTATCTTCTTCACTTACCGCATGGTTGACCGTGGGTTTGAATGGTGTAGATGTCTCTCGTGGTATTTCCCGTTCTTGACGAGGCGTTTCAACCACGACTTTAGCCGTCCAAGCACCAAGCTCCGAATATAACTCCGCTGGGTTATATTCGGAGTTTGGTGCTTGGACGGGAGGCGTGACTTCAGTGTTCACGATTATGGTTACTGTAGATGCGCCGCTGGGTCCTGCATGTGAGCTCGAGGGGGGTGGAGACGCCTCTGAAGACGTCTGTGGAGATAAGGGTACTATTTCTGGTGAGGCGCTAAGCCTAGCCTCGGCTTCACCCTCGATTTCGGTTAGTCCTTGTTCGTACAGGTCTTCGTATAACTTGGATGGCTGAAACTGGTATCGATTGTACCATGGCGTCAGGAAGCGCTTCTGCAAAGAACGTCTGTTGATTTGAAATTTCAATTTTTAGTTTTGCAAGAAACGTCCAAACAGCCACAGTGATAAGAAGGATTGCTTACCTTTCTTGTGTTCCGAAGAACCTAACTGTGAACGTGCCATTCGGTGCCAGAGCAATTATCTGGGACAAAAAGATGGGAGGTAAGTGCGGGTAAACTCACTCAACGTTTTGCGGCACACATGCGTTTCTTGCACTTACTTTGGCGGGCCACTCCTTGTAGCCTTTCACCTTTGCCCACACCAAATCCCCAGGCTTGAAGAACTGCACGGCTAGCCGTCGCACTTTGGGCATGTTGTCGGCACTGGGAAAAGGATAGATTAATGACGTCACAATGAACTTTAATTAAATAATTGCTTGTGCTGAAAGCAGCAAGCTTGAGGCATCACGTAGCGAGAACAAGATTTATGATTGGCTTAAGTTAGCTAACCCAAACAATGACCCTGACCCTCTACACAGGGAAGGGTGAAAGCAAAATCATGAAAAATACGAAGTTCATAGGAGCTTCAGGGGCGGATCTAGCGTAAAATCTGACCGTGGCCCACAATCTAGGGGGGTCCGGGGGCATGCACCCCCGGAAAATTTTGAAAATTAGAGTCTCTGAAAACGCATTTCCTGCATTTGAGAGATCTAGAGTCATATTGTAGGATCGTTTTATACATGTTTTTCACCGAGATCTTTGTATAAATTTTACTCAAATCAAAATTTTTCTTTTCTCTTTAAGTTCAAGCCAAGATCTTCTAATTATTCAATAAAATGTTTAGGAGTAATTGATCCAATATGAATCGTAATGTATGTTTAACGAGTTTTGTGTGACATATAAACTAACCAGTCAAGCAGCTAGGTATCCTTTGGCCATTATTTAGAATTCTATTGAGTATTCTGTCTAATGCCAGCCAATTTTTACTTGATCATGAAACAAGAATAATCAAAGCAACCTTGCTAGTGTAATATTAATATTAACAATGTATAGGTATATCAGCTTCCCTTTACGTTTTATACTGTCTTTCGGACTCTTTCCCTCGATAAAGCGAGAATAACAACAATGGAGTTGATGAGAGCCAGAAGATGTAAACTGAGTTAGTAAATAGATTCGTAAATACCGTCGCTCTATACAGTCTGTCAAAGGAGAGTGTTAAATCGCGCGACTGACAAGTCTCCGAGTCTTGCAGATAATATTTCAAAATTCAACCATGATAGAAATGCTGTGTTTCAGTCGATGAGAATTATATTAATAAATAATGTAATGAGAGAGAGAGGTCGCGGCTCTCGGTTTGATGTCATGCTTGTTCTTCAAATTGATCAATGCTTTAAGATTTATATAGTCTGAGTATAAACACCACACAGTCTTATTATAGTAACTAGCGTCTGACGATCAACAATTTCAGTACAGAGGAACTCGTACTATAAATAAAGAAACCAAACAAACCAACATCTCTTCCTTAATTTTCTTGTGAACTTATCATCAAGTATTTCGACTATCTGTCATAGGCACAATCATTGTCCATGCGCGCAGCCATTCTTTAATATCACTCTGAAGAACTCTGGTCAAGACAGACTGACGTGCACTACCGACTACCGGAGCCGACGATTTCAGGCGGGTTTTCTTCCTTTGTTGGTGTTTGGATTAAACTCGCATCAATAAGGCTTTCCATTTCGGCGCCAGGTGTTTCTGTCGTATCGACCTGGGTCTTTGACTTTGCTGATTGTCGGGTCGTCATTCTACTCGATACGGAACTGGGAATCTTCCACCCTGGTCCTGTAACAATGTACTGACGTTTATGTTTAAACAGTCGTCGACAGCAACTAGTTTTGGTCCCCAAAATCGGTAAACTGTATTGCTCTAGTTCATTACGAAAATCCGCCAATGTCATCCATGAATAATTCTATACAGCTCCTGTTCTTTCTCGTTCAGAGCCATCACGGCTAACATAAAGAACTCCTTCACGAACTCCCTTCACTCTATACTTCCATAATTATAACCATCTCCTGCTACCATGTAAAATCCTTCAAACTTTAATTCACTATATAAAACGCTTTAAATATAGCTTTACTCTATGACACTTTCGTAAGTAATAATCTCCTAGTTCAAGTTTGTCTCTATTTATACTTATTTTTGTTAATTTTATGCTAATATTTACGTTCTATATTAAAAATCTAAATAATCTATCATATGTCAAGTCTCTTGGGAGCTCGAACCCGTCTTCCTGAACGAGTAATTTGTACACATAGTTTGGCCTGCGCTAAGCGTCGCACATTAGACGAATTTAATTCAGATGAATTTAATTGTTTGAATTTTATCCGACGAAAGTGCGACGTATAACTCGATTAAATTCAACACACGAATTAAATTCGTCTCGGCAAGTCAGACGGATAATCGTGACGATAATCGTGTTCGAGTTACACACGACGGATTATCGTCGCGTCGAATTAAATGTTTCGGCGCCATGTTTGCAAGAAATCGTTTCCAGGCTCAACACGTCCAAGTAAAAACAATTAAATTCGACTGAAATTCTACGTTTAACTCTTTCTTGTCCGAATTGGTCTTTAGTATTTTATTCTGGCTAACGCCAGACGATTTCATTCACCTCTGGGGAAGCCCCCGGACAGGAATGAGTTAACTCGACGTCGCATTACCAACGAAGTTAATACGTTTAGCGCAGGCCTTTGACTTGAAAATGACTTGATATGCATGAGTGAAGTTGGTGCGTGTCGTGCTAAATGGCAGACATTGAGGGAAGCACAGAAAATAGTGTTCCAAAACCGAAAGCAATCCGATTCTCCATGTAAACCTGTGCCTTCACTCACGTTTTTCGATCCGATTGGACTGTCAATCTGCTTCATGTAAACGGGGCCTTACACTTGAAATTATAGATTTAGAGTTAACGGTTTCGGCCATTTACTGTACCAGAATCGGCAATTCCTATAGAAACACAATATTACATTCTAGAAGTAACCGTAAGTAAACACCACATGAGACAAACATAATTTTCATGTCATATACACTATAGCGGTAAACCAGTAAATGTTTCTGAAATTATAAGTAGTTTGCATGTAATATATCAACAACGGGTTTGAGTGTTTCATCAGGGGATTCAACCACAAGAAAACATGATGAAGCATGAGGCCGAAGCCCGAGTGGATTTATTGTTTTCGAGTGTTTGGATTCCCCTGATGAAACACGATAAACGAGTGATATGGCATCTCAATCGCGCGATCTCAATTGGAAAATGCAATTAAAGTAAACCATCATAAGATTTTATTCATGAGTGTGTGTAAAATTTATTCATACAGCAACTTGTTTATTTTGCATAGATAATTGAAATCTTAAGAATAAGATGAACACCGGCTTTCATCTAATATCTTGGGTTCAGGGGCGGATCTAGGGGTAGTCAAACCGATCACGCGACTAAGGTAAAAATTGCGCAGTTAATTAATTAAGTCAATTAATTCAAACTGTGGTCCATAGCAAAGACATTAATATTCAAAATTTGTAGTCCAGTTATCAAGTTTCATACAGCGGCAAGGCCTTCGATAATGTAATATATCAAGTCACAGAACAGCGGTCTTGCGCGTGAGTTTTGATCGCTCTGTAGTCTGATTCCAGCCATCCGATTGGCCAATTTGCTTTTTGATCGATCTGTGGGGAGTTCTGATCGATTCGTGGATCAGGGGCTCGTATACAAGCTATCCAATTGGCTAATTCAAAAAGTATCTGAATTCTCATTGGCTACATTTTTTGATCGATCATATGCATCAGCCTTCAGTGTATACGGCATGATTCTACAGCCTTTCTGATCGACGATCGCAGCTTGAACGCGAATGTTCAATTTCAAGTGCCACAGAAATATAAGAGCGAAATAGCGAATATACTGCAATGTCTTGTAGACTGTGCAGTCCACGTTTGAGAGAAACGACTGGCCATATCTTCAAGATGTTTACGCTGATCTGATGAAGCGAATCGACGCTTTGCCGAAGAGTTCTGTTGAAGAGCGGTTGAGTGCTATCAACAACACGAGCTTCTGCCTCAGTAGAAATTTTGGTGCCGAATCTTTCATCCCGAAGTATGTTCGAGAAAGGAAAAACAAGTCTTGTACAGCCATAATGTAAATATATTCTATTTTAACTAAATTTGACTCTTATTATAATAGTTTTGGACTTGTATTAACCGAACAGCGCCACGACCGGCAGGCATGATCGTTTATGAAATTAGCATATTACTGCTTCAAAAGTTTATCAATATTAAATATTTCACTTATATACCGCGAACCCAGCCAAACCAATATATACTGTAGTGTAGGCATTTTGTTTATGCTTTTTGTCGCCTGATATTAGTTTAAGATTTTGATTTGGATATCTATTATCCATATATAATATGGACTGTGTCAGTGTCTTGTTAGACCACATGCTTGGTGTAATACGATCTCTCTAGTTCAGATGTGATAAATTGTGATTTGATAATAATTGATTTAAATAAATTGATTTAAAACCAGTTTGCTCTTTTTCGGCTTTCCAAAGGCTGTCCATGTTGGAATCACAAGTTTGCCGTGTGGTATTATGTGTTTTCTTGGCATGCTGATGAGCCCTGACATTGGGTGAAACAGTCATTTTTGCACCTCACGTTTTATTTACAGAAAATCCCGAAAAAGATCTAGTGTGGGTATTAATAACTAATCATACCCCCCCCCCCCCCCGAAAAAATTTCCGTACCCCTCCCCGAATGTTCACAAACGAAAATTTTGACTAACGTACGAAAAATCCTGGATCCGCCCCTGCTTGGGTTAAACTGGAGTATCCAACTTCAAATCAGGTGTTTGAATGAACGATATTATAACTGGCTGATTGTCTCATGAATTATTAATGTATTCAATATATATATATATATATATATATATATATATATATATATATATATATATATACATATATGGGTTAATCAATGGTCACGAGTGTACGAGCAATGCTAAATCCCATGAATATCACACGAGTGAACATTGATTAACCATTTTATCTCATGACTCCCTTGCAGTGAAATAACGTATATATATTTGTGAAATTCATTACTAATTCATGAGTTTTGCAGCCAATCCAATTTCAGAAATACGTCACATGTATACCCCTGTAAAACCCATACAAACTAAAACCAATGATGCCAATTAGTTACAACCACTAGTGGATGTATACTCTTCGGATACAACTACTAGTGCTTGTAACTAATTAGCAATTAGCATCTCAATATCCCAAAGGGATATCCCATCTCAATATCCCAAAGGGACTCGCGTCCTTGTTGTATTGAATATACAATCACTCGCCTTCGGCTCGTAATTGTATATTCAATACAACACGGCCGCTCGTGTTGTAAACATTACATATATATATATATATATATATATATATATATATATATATATATATATATATATATATATATAGTTAAAAGCTTCTAGGACAGCGTCGGCCACGGTTGAAATCCAAATATTACCAGGGTTAAGTCACGTTGGCCTCAAAAACGGAGAAAAATTCTCTCGACGTTTCGAGCGAAGGCCCTTCGTCAGGAGAAATTAGTAAACAACTCACATGTGGTCACGCGTATTTATAGCAATGGGAATCACGTGAACACATGTAAGCCAATAAAAACAAAGTAAACAAATAAATTAATATGTAATTTTAGCCTGTGTGCAGGTGCTGACCCAATTTGTGGGTCAGCTACCTGCAAATAGGCAAAGAAACGGGTTATAAATTACTATTTAAATCATCAGAAGAAGGTTAAGGAAAAGGTGTGGAATATGGTGGTGGAGTGAGCTAAATGAAAGAGAATCGCTCATTGAGGCCATGAGGGTGAATGGTACCAAGTTTGTAAATGAGACGCATTTCTTGTTTACGACGAGTATCGTTACAACCTGTAATGGGCTGAATGGCACAGATTTTCATGTTGGAAAAGGAGTGGTTGGCACTGTTGAAGTGCCTGGCAACAGATTTGTTTTGCACATTGTTTTTGACATCACGAAGGTGTTCAACAAACCTGTCACCTAAACGTCTTCCAGTTTCTCCGATGTAAAGCATGGGACATTTACTGCAAGAGATACAGTAAATGAGGTTGGAGGAAGTGCAAGTGAAACTGTGGGTTATGTTGAACCTACATTTTGGAGCCGAAATTGAAATTGAGGAGTCTAAATATTTACAGGTGTTGCAGCTACCACGACAGCAAGAGCTGGTGCCAACATGTGATACCAAGGCTTGCTGCAGTGAGCTGTGAACAACGTTTTCCCGGATGTTTTTGCTATGCCGAAAAGATACTAGGGGTTTCTCAGAGAAAATGGAAGATGTTTCTGGGTCATTTTTAATGAGGTCGAAATTGCGGCTAATGATGTCCCTTACTTTGAAATTGAAGGGATGAAAAGTGAGAACTAGAGGTACTTTTTCATTAGAAGTGGTGGCCAAAGGTTCGCTTAAGGTGTCTGAACGGGAAATGTTGGAGACCTTGTGTAAGGCAGTGTCTAAGAGGTGGGAAGGATAACCGCGATTAACAAAAAAGTTTCTCATTTCCAAACATTTGGCATTGAAATCGTCATCTTCACTGCAGAGGCGGCGAAGACGAAGAAATTGAGAGAAAGGAATGGAAGTTTTGGTGTGTTTAGGATGAGAGGAGAAGAGGAGGTAGCTATGAGAGTCAGTGGTCTTGTAAAATACAGAAGTGCTCAGCTTATTACCATTAATGGAGACGAGAATATCTAAGAACGACACACTAGTCTCACTGATCTCCCATGTGAACTGGAGTGTTGGTGGAAGTCATTAACATAGTTAATGAAGCAAACCAGGTCAGCGCGCGAAAATGATGCAGTGCCTAAGCAATCATCAATGAACCGACCATAGTAGTCAGGTAGGAAACCAGTGTATTGTTCAAAGATTTGTTTTTCCACATAACCAACAAATAAGTTGGCATAGTTAGGGCCCATTTTGGTACCCATGGCTACACCACTAACTTGTTGGTAATGCTCACCATCAAATGAAAAATTGTTGAGGGTGAGCACTAACTCGGCCAGGCGTAACAAAGTAGTGGTCGATGGCTCCCGAGTTGTGCGTTGATCAAAGAAATATTTAAGTGCTTGAAGACCATCGTGATGCGGGATGACAGTGTAGAGTGATTTGACATCCATGGTGAAGATGAAATGATGTGAACCCTGAAAACTAATGTGGTCACAAATTTTCAGAGCATGTTTGGTGTCCTTGATGTAAGAAGGTAAATTCTTAACCAAGGGCGCCATGATGTGGTCAAGGTAGGATGAAATGGCTTGGGTAGGGCAACCACAAGCAGACACTATAGGTCTACCTGGGTTGTTGGGTTTGTGAATTTTGGGAAGGAAGTACATGACAGGTGTGCGTGGAGTGGTGGTTAGGAGATTGCTTGCTGTATCAGGCAATTCCCCAGTGGTGATGAGGTTGTTGATGGTGGATCGAATGGTGGTGTTGTGCTGGGATGTCAAATCACCATCAACTCTGCTGTAAAAAGCAGTGTCGTTTAGTTGCCTTTGAGCCTCTTCGCGGTACAAATCAGCTCTCCAGACAACCAAAACACCACCTTTGTCACCAGGTTTGATGACAATATCATTCCGGCTACGCAATGATTTTAAAGCACTTAATTCACTAGAGCTGAGATTAGATGGCCTTTTGGGCCTAAAAGGTGGGAGCTGATCTATATCATGTCGACATTGTCGAATGAAAAGATCAAGGGAGCCAAACTGGCCTTCCGGAGGAGACCAGGAAGATTTTTTAGGATTAGCAGCCTCAAAAACATCCTTTTTTGGATGGAGGAATCATTGTGAAAATGTGCCTTAAGTCTTAGTCTTCTAAAGAAAGTTTCGGTGTCCTCCTTCACTGAGAAGGAGTCTATGGGCCCAGGGTTGGGAACAAATTTGAGACCTTTCGCAAGGACAGATCTTTCAGGGTCAGACAAGGGCAAATCAGGAGGAATCGTGACCACTAAATTGACATTACTGGTGGAGTTAGTGTGGTTAGAATTCGAAACGGGACGAGGGCCTACAAGAGTGTTGAATTTCGAAGTTTTACTTTTTTATATATATAAATTATATATATATATATTATATATATATATATTATATATAATATTATATATATTCCACAATTCCTGCCGGAGGGCCTGTGTAGTTGCATTTTTCGCAACTGCTCCCGGTTTGGTCTTAAAATGTATATATTCTACACTCGAATTTTCCTTCACCCTAAATCCTTAGAACATCCTATGTAATCGAGTGAAATGCCCAATATCATTTATAATATACCTAATTCTCTCCTGGCATTACCACCTTATTATATATACAGAACTCGCGATCAAGCTCTCGGCAACGGCCTCCGTGGCTCAGTGGTCAGAGCATTGCACTAGAATCGCAAGGTCGTGGGTTCAATTCCTGCCGGAGGGCCTGTGTAGTTGCATTTTTCGCAACTGCTCCCGGTTTGGTCTTAAAATGTATATATTCTACACTCGAATTTTCCTTCACCCTAAATCCTTAGAACATCCTATGTAATCGAGTGAAATGCCCAATATCATTTATAATATACCCAATTCTCTCCTGGCATTACCACCTTATTATATATACAGAACTCGCGATCAAGCTCTCGGCAACGGCCTCCGTGGCTCAGTGGTCACAGCATTGCACTAGAATCGCAAGGTCGTGGGTTCAATTCCTGCCGGAGGGCCTGTGTAGTTGCATTTTTCGCAACTGCTCCCGGTTTGGTCTTAAAATGTATATATTCTACACTCGAATTTTCCTTCACCCTAAATCCTTAGAACATCCTATGTAATCGAGTGAAATGCCCAATATCATTTATAATATATATATATATATATATATATATATATATATATATATATATATATATATATATATATATATATATATATATATATATATATATATATATATATATATTATATGTATATATTATATAGCTAAAACATGCCATGTGTTCAGTAAACCGTTCGTAGTTCAATAAAGGTATTATAGTTATACTATTTCTTAAAACTTACTATCTTTTCTCTTATTAAAGATCTTGCTCTTTCACAGTTTTGCCGGGATCCAATAATTGTAAAATTTTGAAATTCACCTTCATCTTCTTGGGAAGTTATCAAATGGATTCTTGTGTCTGACTTTGTTTCTAAATGTTTCCTATTGTCACCATGTTTTCCCAGTATTAAACCTATGTATTTCTTTTCAACGGGGACTTCCAGTTTTGCATATTTGTCCATGTTCTTTTCTTCCTGTAACGTCAAAAACGTTATAGTTGGGTTATATGACGGCGAAGGATGTTTTATACTCCCTTTTTTGCAATCACCCGTCTAAGTATAGGTTAGTTACCGTAGCCGGCCCAGAGGTAACTACGTCAGTTATCTACCGAGGCGTGTAGCGTCGAGGGAAGTATATATAGACTTAATGCCGAGGTTCGAGGTAATCATCAAATTTAGTTCAAATTTCACAAGGTTTTGTCTCTATCTGTATACTTCCCTGTGCTTTATACAGATAAAGACAGTGCATTTATAATGAACAATTTTCAATTCACTTTGTATGGGAGATAAAGACTTACGAATAACGAAGAAAACCGTGTGAAATTTGAACCAATATATTTTATTCATGCGTCGAACTACGTCACTCTATATACAGTGTGTATAAAAAAAACAACCTAGCTACTGTTGTAGTTTGAAAGCCCTAAACACCTCTGAGCCAACGGATGCGTTAATTAAGCCTGGTTTTCATATATCGTAATTCATCGCCGATCATCGGCGATACAGCTTTGCGATGAATTGCGATGAAATAGGATTATGAAAGCCGACAATCGGGGACAATCCCCGATTATCGGCGATCATCGCAAGAACCAAAAAAATTTGTTTCCCCCGATGATCGCCGACTGTCGCCGATGAATTAAGACAAGCAAAACAAATGAAAACCGAAATCCGATGAAATAAGACAAATTAGGACCCAGTCTCTGGAAGAAAACCAAGCACTTCAAACATGCATGAAATTGCCATGATTCTTCGGTTCTTCCCTTGTCTCAAATATTTTTCGCACCCAGAAACTCCTTACACAGTACCAGCGCTACGACGAGTGAAAGCTTCGTATAGAGTAATAATCTAGAAGGCTCTGGGAACGAGATTGAGGGGGCGCCTATTTTCACAAAAAAATATTATTTTCCCGCATTGATCGGTTATCGACGGCGACTGTCTAGGATGATCGGCGATCATCCCAGACAATCCCCGATCGTCGCAAATGTGAGCATCGGCGATGATCGGCGATGAGCGGCGATGAAATGCGACAAATGAAAACCAGGCTTAAAAAACACAGTCTTATACACCTGGGAAATTAAGATAACTTGAAGTGTATACATGGTGAAAGTATTTAAAAGCTTTTTCTCCTCTTGTTTAACTTATGTGCTGATTAATTTATAACGCAGCGCTTTTAGGGCTTTCAAACTACTACAATAGGTTGTTTTAAAAGAATACTAATTCATTTTATATATATATATATATATATATATATATATATATATATATATATATATATATATATATATATATATATTTCTAATATAGTTACTAATGATATATGAGCTATTTTGCAATCTGATTGGCTGCATTACTAACTGTATATCAGCTCATATACAGCGAGTAGTGAAAAACAAAATGGCGGTGTAGTTTTCTTAAACTATTGCAGATGAAACTGGCTGGTTTTTTCAACGTATAGCTCAGAAAAACGTGAGCTAAGAAGGGGAAACTAACATTTAACACAAAATACACAACCCAAAAGCACAATTTACAAAGTTAAGATGGTAAATCCACTTTAAAAATCGTCTTAAGAGTTTAAAAACCCGTTTTGAATTGTCAGGTTGACAATAATGTTTTGTCAGACAAATTAAAATCCACAAGAATTGAACTAACAACACATATTTATGAGTACAACCATTATTATTACTCAGCAAAGTGGGTTTTTGAAGTAATAAATCATTCAGATGGATAAAAACTGTATTATTCTTTCAGATTAGAAATATTGAAAAACAACGCGTAACTTTCGCTATTTATAATTATATTTTTAGCTTCTTTGTCCATTTAAAAAGCCAAAGATTCACAACCACGACAGATTAAGAAATAAACCACCCACCTTTTGACTTTTCAAAGCTGTTTTTATTCTTCATTCAATCTTTTCAACGTATTTTTTGGCTCTGAGAGAAAATTCTGAAGCTGTTTTCAACTCAGCAAGAAACTTTAAAACATAAACTACAATACGCATGACGGAAGCTCATATGTGACGGATATTCAATTAATATAATTTATTACAATAAATCAACAATTTTGCATTAATTATCATAACATATTTTGCTATATTATAAAACAATTATACCATTCGCTCTCGTCGTATATGAACTCATAGCCAACTCGGCGAAGCGCCTCGTTGGCTATGAGCTCATATACGACTCGAGCTCATGGTATAATTGTTATATATATATATATATATATTTAACAGTTATACCATGAGCTCGAGTTGTATATGAGCTCATAGCCAACGAGGCGCTTCGCCGAGTTGGCTATTAGTTCGTATACAACGAGAGCGAATGGTATAACTGTTTTATTATATAGCCAAGCACTGTACAAGAGACAGAATTACAGCGAAATGTTTGAAACAACAAACTTCCGGCATAGGCAACTATATTGCAACTACTTCCGCCATGCGTAATGATGTTCTCGCTGAGCTGTTCGGTAAACAGCTTCGAGATGTTGTATAAATGTTGCTCGAGAGGCAAAAAGTGTGTTAAGCAGATCAACAAAAAAGATTAAAAGATACCTTCATGAAGTCAAAAGGTGGGTCAGTTGTTTATATTAGCGTTGCTGTAGTGAAAAAGGTTTTAATTTCATGCATAAAATAATGAAACTGAAACACCTTCGGCAGTGGAACTAAATACTTAGTTGGTTGTTTTTGAAAAAGAATATGCTTTTTACTACTCCAAATATATATCTAAATAAAAAAAGTCTCTTTACTGGTGATCTCCTACGAAATGTGTGTTGTAAACCTAATTTTAACGGTGAGTTTCTTTGTTTGGCAACAAATTAATATCAACCCGTTAATTTAGTCGGGTTTTTGAAGTAAAAAGACGTAATTTTTAGGTGAATTTTACCGTTTAACATGCTAAATTGTGTATTTGTTAATGTATTTTTACACAATGTTGTTTTTTTATATATTGGTTTGACGGTGTTGATGTTTTTCTGTATAAAAATCCGTCAATTTCAACTCTTTTCGGCAGTTTAAAAATACATGCCGCCATCTTGTTTTACCTCTACTAGCAGGATATGAGCTGATAGCCTGGTAGTAGGGAACCAATCCGATTACGCAAAAGCTCATATCCGATAGCATGCTATATAATAAATATAAATATATATATATATATATATATATATATATATATATATATATATATATATATATATATATATATATATATATATATATATATATATATATATATATATATATATATATATATATATATATATATATATATATATATATATATATATATATATATATATATATATATATATATATATATATATATATATATATATATATATTATATAGCATGCTATCAGATATGAGCTTTTGCGTAATTTGATTGGTTCCCTACTACCAGGCTATCAGCTCATATCCTGCTAGTGGAGGAAAACAAGATGGCGGCATGTTTTTTAAACTGCCGACAAGAGTTGAAATTGACGAATTTTTAAGCAGAAAAACATCAACACCCTCAAACCAATTTATAAAAAAACAACATTGTGTGTAAAAATACATTAACAAATACACAATTTAGCACGTTAATTGGTAAAATTCACCTAAAAATTACGTCTTTTTACTTCAAAAACCAGACTAAATTAACGGGTTGATATTAATTTGTTGCCAAACAAAGAAACTCACGGTTAAAGTCAATCTTACAACACACATTTCGTAGGAGATCACCAGTAAGAGACTTTTTTTGATTTAGATAAGCATTTGGAGTAGTAAAAAGCATGCTCTTTTTCAAAAACAACCAACTAACTAATTTAGTTCACTGCCGAAGGTGTTTCAGTTTCATTTTTGCATGAAATCAAAACCTTTTTCACGACAGCAACGCTAATATAAACAACTGACCCACCTTTTCACTTCATAAAGGTATCTTTTAATCTTTTTTGTTGATCTGCTTAACACATTTTTTGCCTCTCGAGCAACATTTATACAACATTTCGAAGCTGTTTGCCGAACAGCTCAGCGAGAAACTCTATGTGAATTCGAATCAGTGAATGCATCATTATGGAAGTATTAGTTACCTATGCCGGAAGTTTGTTGTTTCAAACATGTCGCTGTAATTTTGTCTCTTGTACAGTGCTTGGCGAAATAAAACAGTTGGCTATGAGCTCATATACAACTCGAGCTCATGGTATAACTGTTAAATATATGTCCATGTCTTGGTAACTATAACCTATACTTAGAACCTCGCAAACAAACTCATGCATTATCCCATTAAGCTATATAATATGCCATAATAGTTTTCTAAACTTACTATACATTTTCTTATCAAAGATCTTGCTTTTTCACAGTTAGGTGGAAAACCACGGATCTTAAAAATCCTGCATTCCTCTGTACCTTCATATACATTTACATCTGTAAATTGAATTTTTGTTTCAGATTCTGTTGCTAATTGGCGTATATTTCTCCCATTTCTTCCTATCACTAAACCTATAAATTCATTTGGAACAGGAACATCCACTTCAATGCATCTATTCATCTTCTTTTTATTCTGCAACAACAAATAGATTGTATGTTGTATAAGACAATAAAGCAAAACACATAGCACACCAAAAATTAAACAAAAAAGACCCACACAGTACAGTTTCGTCCAAAGAAACCATTTATCCATATTTATTTCAAGTAATATTTAGTATTTCAGTCCATTAAACTGCATGTTGTAGGGTCACAGATTCGATTGCTAGCAAGATAGGCAAGGCGTTAATGTTGTATTTTCGCAACTATAGTCCCACGCTGCTCTTAACTAAGTACCCTGCTGTAATATTTTCATAAATTTTAAATTTTTGGAACGACCGAAATTAGAATGCTCATCGACTCTGGCGCCAGTGTAAACATTATAGACAAAACAACGTACGAGTTGCTCTGCATGGGAGGCGGGACGAGACGTTTGCTGGGATCCCGCCATGCATGTATATATCTCTTATTTGTCCCGTTCCGTTTATATGGAAGGAATTTTCCCGGGACGTTTTTCGTCCCGTCCTGGCAAAGCGGGATCCCGGTTCGCTCAGCCCGGATCCCGGCAAATGCAAGACAATTTTTCTCATGTAAACACTCCGTCCCGCTATGCCGTGGCAAAAATTCCGACTGAAAATTCTGACAAAGTTTGCCTAGTCCGTCTACTCCGAACGTTTTCTCAAGAAATAATCCACTATAGAAGTTATAAAATATATTGGCAGAAAGATAATTCACCTTGCTACGGCATACGTACAGTTTATTCGCCAAATAGCTTAGTTTCCCCAAAAACGCGAAATATCAAACATGTCCAAATCATAATAGGGGCCGCTATTTTGAATTTTTTTTCGTATGTATTATAATCTGTCTTCTCCGAATGTTTTCTCGAGAAATAAACCACTGTAGTAGCTTCAAATATTTTGGAAAAAAGACAATTCATCTGGCTACAACATACATACAGTTTATCCGACCAAATAGCTTAGTTTTCTTAAAAAAAGCTAAATACCGAACCTGTCCAACACGAACTAGAGATGCTTGTTGAACGTCCCAGGGTGAAATCGTCCCGGTAGAAACATTCTCATGTAAACCCGGGATGAAAAACGTCCCGTCCCTCCTTCCATATAAACAGCCCCTAAAGGTGCTGTTACACGATGCGATTTTTCTTGCAACTTGCAACAAATCACTGAATGTTGCAAGTTGCACAAAAAATCGCATATTAAACCGCTTCGCCGGCATGTTGTAAAGAAGTGTTCCTGTCTGGTTTCCCGCACGTGTGGTGTATTAAGTTATTTGTTTTTATCAGGGAAAATTAAAACCTTGCCAAGACACATTGACGTAGAGCTGAGTCTGGTTTACGTCCAAGGTGATAAGAGGATTAAAAATGTGGGCGAGGGAAACGACAGGAAAAGGCAAAACCCCGCCAAATCTTTTATCGTCTTTTACAGAGAAAGAAAATTTCTCCAACTCCCTCTACAAAAATAGATATCGACGTGTAGCATATTTGTATAATACGTCATATCCGATGATTAGCTAATTATGTACATGAGTTAATTAACATAATAAAGTATCAGTCTATTCTACAATTGCGACGAGGATGCGATGAAAACGAGGGTCGAACACGGATAAGACCCAAATAAAAAGAATGGCTGTAAACAATATTCAACCGATGCCTGCTTTTGAACCACGCAGTGATCCAACAAATACAAGCGCAAGATGGACCCGATGGCTTGAAAGATTTAACACATATTTACTTGCCGCAGACATCAAAGATGACGCGCGATAACGAGCTCTACTTCTGTACCAAGCTGGTCCTGAAGTGTATGAAATTTTCAAAACCTTACCAGAAGAGGAAGAAGAAAAAGATTTTAAGTCACCAGTGAAGGCGTTAACTACGTACTTTAAACCTGAGAAAAGCATCATATATCAAACATACGTTTTTCGACAAGCGACACAACAGAAGAAAGAATCAATAGATGAATTTTACACGTGTCTTAGACGGATTTTGAAATCAAGATGCAAATTGTAACAAACCGTACTTCATCAAGCTTAAGAAAGAGAGCGCACCAGTAATGGCATATTTCGTCGACACAAATAAACGAAGTCTAGTGATAGTGGATGGATCCCTACATGGAATTAGTGCAATCCTAGCTCAAAAAAACCCAACACAGTCAACATTACAATATACTTTCGTATGCAAGCAGAGCACTCAGCCCAGTGGAGAAACGATACTCTCAAACAGATATTGAAGGACTCAGTTTAGTATGGGGTATCGAACACTTTCGAATGTTCTTAACTGGATCAGAGTTTGACCTGATAACCGACCATAAAGCACTTTAATCGATATTCAACAACCCAAGATCCAAACCACCAGCTCGAATTGAGAGATGGATGATGCGACTACAACCATTCAATTTCAGAGTAATTTACCGCAAAAGATCATCGAATGAAGCTGATTATATGAGCAGACACCCAATTGTGACCCAAATTGAAAAAGAACAACCAGCAACCAGAACAGCCGAAGACTATGTGAAATACATCACTAATCATTCAGTTCCCAAATCAATGACAATCGAGGAGATTAACGAAGCGACACGTACTGATCCAGTATTAACTAAGGTAAAGATAAGTTTGAAAGAGGGAAAATGGGGTGAAAACGACACTGATCTGAAACCATTTAGACTTTGTGCAGATGAGTTAACCTTTAATACAGACGAAGACATACTGTTGAAGAGCACAAGACTGGTGATTCCAGCAAAGTTACAAGAGAAAGCAACACAACTAGCTCATGTTGGTCATCAGGGAATCGAGAAAACCAAGAGTCTGCTACGGGGAAAAATCTGGCACCCAAATGTGGATAAAAGAGTAAAAGAAGTGGTCGACAAATGCA